>JAJONR010003500.1:0-82473 GCA_029582245.1 Solanum etuberosum | reverse complement strand
TTCATTTCTTAGATACCATGTTTTTGGATTGATCGACATTGTTTCGGGCTTAGTACTATGCTAGTTGGGTTTATATGTGTTATTGTATGTTGTTGTGTATTAATTGGGTTGTTACTTGTTATACTGAGCATAATTGGGCCTTTGTCTAGGATAGACTAGTGTTGCCTTAGACTCACGAGCTTTGTAGCCTTGTTTCTCCGATGTCATTTCGGGCAGACTAGATCCTTGTAAACTGGAATAGCAGACCTGAAACTGATAGTATGAACCTTAGTCTAGGCGATCTTGTAGCTTTATAGACTTTCTGACTTCTCTCCTTATCTCTGCAACTCCATTGCGTTATTAGAGATTTTATGCTTTCGCGATGACTTTGAATTTGATTGTTCCTGGCTTGGAGCCTTATGTGGATGCTTGTGGATGGACGCCGTTCCACGGTAACTTAGTTTAGATATTGAGTTCCTCTTCGGAGTCGACACGCCGTTGACACTCTTGCTAGCTGGGCTAGGAGTTGACTGGATACTATGGTCTTATTCGAGGTTGATGTTAAGGTGCCCAATGCATAGGGGAAAAGACCAACACGACCCTGACTTAAAAGCTGACGAGGCTATCGACGGACTGTGGACTGACCAACGGTCCATCCTGGTAGGGCATCGTTTGGCGTCTGGGACTTGGTTTGAGGGCCACGATCCATGGACCCTGGACCACGTACCGTGGTTTCACCTACGGTTCATGGGTCCGGCCGTAGATCGTGGTTCTTTCTGGGATTTATGGGTGGCCAACCACAGACCCTACCTACGGTCCGTGGTCCAAACGACGGGTCGTGGTTTGGCCTTCGTAGGTGGCACCTGTAAGTTCTGAAATTCTGCATTTTGGTCTTTCTCGAATCTGGGGTGTTACATTATCTACCCCTTGGGAACATTCGTCCTTGAATGAACTCTAAACTAGCTGAGTATGGAGGAAAGGAGCTGCAATCCCTACCAGTAATTACAAGAAACTGAATTCTAACTGAACTGAGTTCCGAGAACATGCAAATATGTTGAAAATGCAAGAACAACTGAAGGAAAATGATATTGAGACTGATTTTACGCAAGAGTAAACTAAAAGACTGGAGAGAAACTATTACCTCAAGCTGAAATGGAATCGGAAGAAAAGAGGTGAGGATAATTGGCCTTCATGGTTGCTTCTGCTTCCCAAGTAGCTCCCTCTACGGACTGACTCCTCCAGTAAACCTTCACTGAAGCGGCTTCTTTATTTCTCAACCTACGAACCTGACGATCAAGAATTTCAACTAGCACTTCTTCATAAGTGAGACTATCCTTCACAGCCACACTCTCTAATGTTACTATTGATGCCGGATCACCCACACACTTCTTTAACAAGGAAATGTGAAAGACTGGATAAATCGCTGCTAGTTCAGCTGGCAACTTTAACTTATATGCCACATGACCAACCCTTTTCAGGATTTTGTAAAGACCTACATATCTAGGACTGAGCTTCCTTTCCTTGCAAAATATCATCACTCCCTTCATAGGTGACACCTTCAGGAAAACGCAATCATCAATTTCGAACTCCAAGTCCCTTCTCCTCACATCTGCATAGGACTTCTGACGACTCTGAGCTGTCTTTAGTCTATATCTGATGAGCTGAACTTTTTTCATTGCCTCATGAATCGAATCTGGCCCAATCAATGTTGCTTTACCTACTCAAACCAACCAATCGGGGACCTGCATCTAGGCCCATATAGTGCCTCATACGGGGCCATCTGAATACTAGAATGGAGGCCATTATTATAAGCGAACTCTATGAGAGGTAGGTGATCATCCAAACTTCCCTTGAAATCGATCACGCAAGTTCTCAACATGTCCTTGATATACCGTGAGTTTACGGTATTTTTGATACATTTCACTTAGAAGTTGTATGTGTCTAGAGCTATATTCTGTTAGAATTAATGTTTTTGTGTTATATTTACAGGAAATAGGCTTGGACGTGGTAGAGTGAGATGACAGCTGAAAATCTACAGAAGGAGCCACCCACGGAAGTCACCTACAGACCGTAGGTCCTTCGACGGTCCATCGATGGGTAGGCGTAGATAGGAGCATCAGGGAATTCTGATCAAGTGTGGAACTACAAAGTGATCTACGGACCGTAGGTAGACCTACGGGCCATCCTGCACATCTGTCGAATGTGAACTGGGAGTTGAAGTTCCAGTACCTGATGAAAATCCTAAGTGTGGAGCCACGGAAGAGGACCCACGGACCGTAGATCAACCGACGGTCTGTCCTGCACGTCCATCATTGATGAACTGGGAATTTAAGGTTCCAGCTTCTGCTGAAAAGTTCTAAGTGTTAACCAACGGACGGGACCTACGGACCATAGGTCGACCCACGGTCTGTAGGTCGAGTCGTCGATCAAAGCCGCGTCCCAGAACTTTATTTCCTTATTTTATTTCCTTTTTGTTTAGGACATGTTTTTCTATAGATAGGGTATGTAAACCTTGTTTTGGGGGGTTAGACAATATAGTTTACTTTTAGTTCTTGGTATTTTATGGAATTAACTTGCAACTTTAGCAATTTGATTTTCGGATTTCGTTTTACAAGATTTTGACTTTGAATTTCAATTCAAGATTCGGTTTTTCATCTATTCTACCTGTATGTTAATGAATTCGTTTTACCCAATTATGAATTGTGTTCTTTCAAGCATGAGTAGCTAAATCCACAACTAGGGTTGTGGGAACCATGAGCAATTAATAAAATCTGAATAATAATTAAGTAATTCTTGACTAGTGTTTATGCATGTATTGTTAATTCTTTCGCTTAGAAGTCTTTTTAACGGTGCGCAACGTTAGAACTCGCCTTGTTGCTACTTGCCGGACCAAGGAGGTAGTTAATAAGAAAAGAATTAATAATAGAGATTTAGTGGATGCTATCTAATAGTCTAATGTCAATTGGTGCGAGGGTGAAAACTAAGCCATACATTAATGTGATGTCTAGTCTGAGGTAAAGGTAAGGGTTAGTAAAGTATACACTCGTAGAAGGACCAAGGTGCGCAGTGAAATTCCCTATTTAAAGGACCAATCACTTAGGGATACCTATCTTACCAACTTTGCATGTAAAACACTAGGAAAGAATTACTATTATTAGGATTACCGCGTTAAAAGCTTATGGGGAACACATACACCCTAGTTTCTCTCTTATATTGATAATCAAAAGTTGAATCTTGTCTATTTGTTACTTAAGCATTTTAGTTTATTACGTACTAAGAAAATCCCCCCTGTTTACTTTCCTTTGTAAATAATTTGACTAAATAGATAGAATTGATAGTTAAAGTTAAGTTAAACCATATTCCTCGTGGGATCGACCCCAACCTACAAGTTAGGTTCTTTACTTGATAACGATCGCTTATACTTCTTTAGGGAGGTGTAATTTGAGCGTATCAGTCCTCTAAGGTCTGAATGGTACGTTCTGCCTGACCATCCGTCTGTGAATTAAATGCTGTACTGAGATTTACCTGAGTACCAAGACCTTTTTGAAACGATTTCCAGAAAATAGAGGTAAACTGAGGACCTCTATCTAAGATGATAGACAAGGGAACCCCATGCAACCTGACTATCTCATGAATGTAGAGTTTGGCGTAGTCCTCCGCTGAATCTTTAGTCTTGACAGCCAAGAAGTGAGCGGACATAGTAACCTTGTCAACTATCACCCAAATGGAGTCATGTTGTCTGCGAGTACGAGGTAAACCCGTAATGAAGTCCATGTTTATCACTTCCCACTTCCATGTAGGAATGTTAATCTCTTGAGTCATACCTCATTGTTTTTGATGCTCTACCTTAACCTGTTGACAATTAGGGCACTTAGCCATAAAATCTACTATGTCCATCTTCATGCCGTTCCACCAAAAGACTTCCCGTAGGTCATGGTACATCTTAGTGGCACCCGGATGAATGAAATATCTGGAGTTATGAGCTTCTGTGAAGATCTGCTGCCTCAACTCACCCACATTAGGAACACATAAGCGACCCTGGTAACGAAGTACACCATCTCTCCCTTGGGAGAAAACCTAAAGTTTCTGCTGATGAACTTCACCCTTCAACTGAAGTAATATAGGGTCACTATCCTGTTTTTCCTTAACCTCCGCTACCAATGAAGATTCTAATCCATTTTGAACTGTCACCCCACTATCTGATGTGTTTGTAAGACAAACTCCTAAGCGAGCAAGCCGGTGAATATCTTTGGCTAGCTCTTTCCTTTCTTCCTCAACATGTGCTACACTGCCCATAGGCAGCCTGCTGAAAGCATCATCCACTACATTGGCCTTACCAAGATGGTAAAGCACATTCATGTCATATTCTATGAGGAATTCAAGCCATCTCCTTTGATGAAGATTCAACTCTTTCTGGGTGAACACACACTGGAGGCTCTTATGATCTGTGAACACATCAACATGAACACCATACAAGTAGTGTCTCCAAATCTTTAGGGCAAATACTACGGCTGCGAGCTCGAGGTCATGAGTCGGGTAGTTCTTCTCATGGACCTTAAGCTGTCTAGAAGCATAAGTTATGACCTTAACTCTCTGCATCAGCACACCACCTAGGCCGACCCTGGATGCATCACAATAAATTACATAACCGTCTGAACTATCTGGTCGAGTCAAGACCGAAGCTGTAGTCAACCTAGTCTTCAGTTCTGAGAAGCTTTTCTTACACTCATCTAACCATTGAAATTTGACCTTCTTATGAGTCAACTTGGTCAATGGGAAAGATATGGATGAAAATCCTTCAAGAAATCTCCTATAATAACTGGCCAAACCCAAGAAACTTCTGATATCTGTTGGGGTGGTGGGTCTGGGCCAGTGCTGTACTGCTTAAATTTTCTGAAAATCTACTCGAATCCCATCACTGGATACCACATGACCAAGCAAAGCGACGGACTGTAACCAGAATTCACGTTTATTGAACTTGGCTAATAGCTAGCGATCTTTCAGAGTTTACAGAACAATTCTTAAATGAGTCGTATGCTCCTCCTCACTCCGAGAGTAAATGAGGATTTCATCAATAAAGACGATGAAGAACAAGTCCAAATACTGTTTGAACACCCTGTTCATTAAGTCCATGAAAGCTGCAGGTGTATTTCTTAGTCCGAAAGACATAACTTCAAATTTATAATGGCCATACCGAGTTTTGAAATCTGTCTTCGGAATGTCAGTATCTCTGACTAGCACCCTGAAGTTGGTCAAACAAGTCATCAATCCTGGGGATGGGATACTTATTCTTGATTGTGACTTTGTTCAACTGTCGATAGTCAATGCACATTCTAAGAGAACCATCTTTCTTTTTCACGAATAATATTGGAGCACCCCATAGAGAGATATTGGGTCTGATGAAGGCCTTATCTAGAAGGTCTTTTAACTGCTCTTTCATTTCCTTAAGCTCGGTTGGATCCATTCTCTAAGGAGGAATTGAAATAGGTTGCGTATCTGGAAGAAGATCTATTCTGATGTTTATTTCCCTTTTGGGAGGAACTCCGGGAAGATCCTCAGGAAACACTTCTGGAAACTCATTTACTACTGGGACTGACTCAAGATTTGGGGTTTCAGAGTTTTAATACTTAACCCGAACAAGATGATAAATATACCCTTTGGAAATCATTTTTCTGGCTTTAATGTAAGAGATTAATCCACCCATAGGCACTGAGCTACTACACTTCCACTCTAAGACTGGCTCGTTTGGAAACTGAAACAGAATGATCCTAGTTCTATAATCGACTAAGGCATAACAGGAATGTAACCAATCCATGCCTAGAATGATATCAAAATCTACCATTTCTAACTCTACAAGATCTTCTGAGGTGACTTTCTAAGAGACTGTGATAGGGCAATTTCTGTATACTCATCTAGCTATAACTGGGTCACCAACTAGAGTAGAAAATGAGAAGGGTTCTGAAAGAGTTTCTGGACTGACACCGAAGTTTATTGCTATATAAGGAGTTAGAAAAGACAGTGTAGCCTCTGGATCTAACAATGCATAAACATCTAAATGAAAGACTCGTAACGTATCAATGACCACATCAGGAGAATCTTCCTGATCCTGGCAATCCTGGAGAGCGTACAACCTGTACTGGCACTGACCGCCACCTATACCAGATGACTGCTGAGTTGGGTGACTTGCTGGTGCTGTAGACTGAGCCTTATGTTGTTACCTCCTTGCCCCTGCCTGGCAGAAGGGCAATCCTTCAACCTATGGCTAGACTAACCACACCCAAAGAACCTTTATTTGCTTGCAAGACACTCCCCCGGATGGTTCTTACCACACTTTGAACAAGTTGGGAAGGTCCTGTTACCTGAAGCAATCCCCTGAGACCTAGAGTCTAATGCCCTACCTTTCTGATCTTGTCGAAACCTGGGAGATGGAGCACTAGCTGATGAAGGTGTTGGGCTGTAGAACTCTGCTGAAACTGTGAGTGATTCCAACCACCCGACTTTTGCTGAGAGTACTCATAGTTGCCTGTTCTAGCCTTCTTGTTGTCCTTAGCGATTTCCCTAAGCTTATCTCCCTCAACATGCTGAGCATGAGTCATAAGCCTAGAGATATTCATATCCTCTAACAGCAAAGTATTCATGCACTCTGTCTTCTCCAAGTTGGATACCCCAAACAGAAACTTACTCATTTGTGCCCTTAGATCGGCAACCATGTGTGGAGCATACCTGGAGAGCTGGGTGAGCTTAAGTCCGTATTCCTAGACTGATTGGTACCCTGCTTCGAATTCATAAACTCGTGTGCCTTAGCTTCTCTCAGCTCCTTTGGGAAGACTCTATCCAGAAAAGCTCTAGTAAAACACTCCCAAGTCACAGGAGCTACATCCGCACCCTTGTTTTTGTTCCACTGAGTGAACCATATGTGAGCCACATCCTTAAGCTAGTAGGATGCAAATTCCACCCTATCATTACCAGTTACTTGCATCACTCCAAAAAATTTCTTAACCTCATTAATGAAGTTTTATGGGTCCTCACCAACCTGCGATCCTAGAAACTCAGATGGATTCATCTGAACGAAATATCGAACCCTAGCTACAGCTGATCCAGCATTAGTGTTTGTAGGAATTGCGGCCTGCTGATTGTTCTGGTTGGCTACACTGTGAGCCAAGAGCTGAATCACATTCCAAAATTCTGCATTCGAAACCTCATGGGCTGGTACTGGAGGAACTGCGTTAGCATTGCGTGAATTAGCATTCTGTGCGCTAACTCTACGAGGAGGCATGATCTGAAATGCATAACAATGAATTAGAAAAGAGGAGTTGGATCATACCCACGCACGATAAGAATAACAAAGAAAGTGAAGTTTTTCTTAAAACACTTTGTAGCCTCCCTCTCATAGATGTAGTGCACTTCACACCCATGAAAAAAACTCTACTTAGTGCGGCTTTCAAACATCCTAGGACTCTTGAACCTAATACTCTGATACCAAAATTTTCACGCCTCGAGGCTACCCCCTTGACGTAACACAGGACCTAGGATCACGAATGACCCCAAGCTAACCCTGTTTCTAGAATATCATAAGCATACTGAAAGACAAAAAAATAAACGAGAACTATGTGGAAGCTAAACAGTGGTTATCTGAAAAATGGGGAACACCGAACTAGTCTAAATGTATAAACCATACTAAGAGTTTAATAACAACTGGAAGAACAAACTTAACAAGTCAAGTTGATACTACTACTATGTCTGAAAAGTCTCTAACTGAGTTGAGTTGCTGGGACATGCCCCAACTAACTCTAAAAAAACCGAAAACTGAAAGTAAGGACTATAATGAAAGATTGTCTATTGTCCTCAGAATATGAGGACTCACCACTGAAGCTGCTGAAATGCGGATCGAGAATTGATCTAAGCGCGATCTGGATGTTGAGTACCCGAACCTACATCATGAAAGGATGTAGCGCACATTATGCGTCAGCATTTTGAATGTACTGAGCATGGAGGATATAGATACTAAGCTGCTCAAGCATATATAAGCTGAAACAAGGCATAACTGAGCAATACTGTAAACTGAGCAAAAATGTAAATACTGAAAAGCTAACAAAAAAGCTTAACTTAATGCAATGACCAAGTACTAATCAGGAACAAGACATGCTAAACTGAATACTGAAGTATATACTGAAACTTGGTCAAATGCACTAAGAGTCTGAATGTGGGAGCTACTATTAACCGACATAAAACCACGTGAGCTAAACGTGGAGTTCGATGTATACGCCCATCGAGAGGACCTAATATACCTTGCCAGGGATATAAAGGCATGACTGGCG
This sequence comes from Solanum etuberosum, assembly GCA_029582245.1. NCBI lineage: Eukaryota > Viridiplantae > Streptophyta > Magnoliopsida > Solanales > Solanaceae > Solanum > Solanum etuberosum. Next base: position 74,176 of record JAJONR010003500.1, on the reverse strand, counting down.
TGATCGCTAAATCTAATGCCCAACAGAAGGGACTTATACTCCTACGGGGGCACGTAGTTTTGGGACTATGAGGGTACGCTGAACCCTAGTCCAACTCGATGTTAAGTCTACTCCCAACTGAATATGTATAAGACTGAAATGTAACTGAAATATTGACATATTGAATAACTCAAATACTGACATGAAAATCTCGGAATGCAACATTTATATACTGATATGTAACATTCGAAACTGGAGCATGATTATCTGTTTAACTTAACCAGCATGTGCAATTCATGAGCTAAGAGAATCTACAGAACTAGGGTTCTGAGGTTCATACAAGGAACTACAAAAACTTTCAAAGAAACATGCTATTTCGATTTAGGATACTACAATAGATAAATAATAATAATTATCCAAGGTTTTCTAAAACCCTAAGTCTAAACAAGATATGGAGAATAAAGGAACTGACTGAATTCTAGGGACTTAGTGGATGAAATGAATCCACTAGTGAAATCCCACATACCTGGTGACGAAATCTACGGAGAAATCCTTCAATTTTGGGGCTGAAACTGAAGAAAACCTGTTGCGTGTTCTTGAGAAAACTCGTGCCTCTTCTAATTTTTCTCTAAATTTTGGTGATTTTGGAGAATAAAGGTTTTAGGTAGGTTCTGACTAAATCATTAGGCTTAAATTGAGTAAAACGCTGTAGTTTAGGTATTAAACGACATAGTTTAGGTGCCCAATGCATGGGAAAAGACCAACACAACCCTGACTTAAAAGCTGACGAGGCCATCGACGGACCTGACCGACGGTCCGTGATGGCAGGGCGTCGTTTGGTGTCTGGGACTTGGTTTGAGGGCCACCATCCACGGACCCTGGACCACAGATTGTGGTTCCACCTTCGGTCCGTGGGTTCGGCCGTAGATTGTGGTTTTTCCTTGGATTTCAGTGTGGCCAACCACGGATCATACCTACGGTCCGTAGTACAGACCACGGGCCATGGTTTGGCCTCCGTCGGTGGCACCTGCAAGTTCTGAAATTCTACATTTTGGTTTTTCTCGAATCCGGGATGTTACATCTAGCTTGTTTTTAGCTTTATGTTCCCACCATTTAATAATGAGTTGTTGAAGTTGGAGTCCTTCAATCTTTATACCTGCACAAGAAGCAAACTGCTTCCATAGCTTTTGGGCTATGGAGGCCTTTAGAAATAAATGTGTCATTGTTTTCATATCCCCTTGTTCACAATAATAGAATTTGGATACCAGTTGTATCCTCATTCTTTTAAGGTTGTCATCAGTTGCAATCCCCCTTCTCCATATTCTCCAGTGGAAGAAAGCTATCTTAAAATACAGGTCTTTGATCCAAATGTTCTTCATCTAGTCAATTTCTTCTTTTTTTCTCCTTAGATTGTTGAAAGCTGAGCTCACTGTAAAACTTCCCCTGGTATTTCCTAACCATCAAGCCTTATCAATCTGTTCTTCATTCATGTTGGGCTTAATGGTGTCTGTGATATGCACTATCATCTCTTCTGATATGAAAGAAAGCAGTTTTTCGACATCCCATGAACCATTTATGATAAAAGCCTTTACTTCCAGATCTTCCTCTCTCACTACCTCATCTCCCATGAAATACAGGGCCCCTTGTTTGGTCCAGTTGTCAAACCAAAAGCTAGAGTTTCCAGCTTTGATTTGCCACCATATATCTTAATCCACCTCTTCTCTAATAGTGATAATTTTTCTCCAAACATGTGATGCTCCACTGTTCCTGACTATGACTATTATAGGGTGTAGCGTCTTACAATACTTAATTTAAAACAAAAATTATATTTCAATGAAATTAATTTTAAAAACTATTTAAATTAGTTGGATGACTTTCTAAGGTTGATATCAATAGTTGAACTAAGTGATTTCTAAGTCAAATACAAATAGCTGAGTGATTTTTGAGTTATAAAAAAAAGTTGAGTGATTTTCTAAGTGAGCTACTAGAATTTGGGTGACTTTTATTTATAAAACAAAGTTGAGTGACTTTTTAAGTGAATTATTCTAAGTTGAGTGACTTTTATATTATAAAATAAAGTTGAGTGACTTTCTAAGTGGACTATTCAAAGTTGAATGACTGAGATATCAACTCATCATTTTAATCAACTATTTTTCATTACTATATTATATTATATCATATTACATTAATATATTATTATACTTAGTGCCCGTTTGCACATCTGATATTAAATCATAATTTGAAATCATGATATAAATTATGAGATGTAGTTGAATTTTATTTGGAAATGCAATTTGGACATTTTATGCTGTATGTTTTTTCATAAACATAAAAATCTCATAAGTTTTAAAACTATTAAGATTATCTCAATTCTTTTTACAATCTTACCAAATAAGCAAAAATTTATAAAATAGCATAATATACTATCACAAAGCTATTCTAAAAAATTACAACATTTATTGATCAAACATTAATTCAATAAAAAATAAAATTAAACATAAGTTGTAGTGTCTGGTCTTTAATATAATACTCCCACATACTACGGACAATCTTCTCATATTGAACTAGCATTTCTCGATTATATAATTGAGAAGACAAACGAACATTGTTACTTTGAGTCATTTGGTTGGAAGTAAAGTTGATGAAAATTAATTAATATAAATGGTTGAGTAGGAATTAATCTGAATTAATAATAAAATTTGTGTTAGTGAGAATAATCTTTATATGAGATGTAAATGGTTTAAAAGTAATGATATGAATTATAAATTTTATTTATATATGAAATAAATTGTAAGTCGATATAAATGCGGGATTGTTTTTATAAAATATAAATTTATTTGTAGGTCAACTTTAAATTTGAAAAATCTCATATCATGATTTGAAATTCCCAAATCAGCGTGAAATCACATGTCTAAACGCTGATTTCATGTCTTGATTTTATATCGCGATATGAAATCGCATATTCAAGTGCCTCCTTAAAGGGAAAGCCCCTAGCTAAAATATTTAAAGAAAAAAAAACCTATTAAATTTTAGTGACTGTAATACCCTTTCTAAAAGAAAATAACTTATTTCTTCACAGCCCTTAGAAACTAAATTAATCATTAATAGTAATAATGTTAAAAAACGTAACATAAATTTTTTCACATGCCACATTAAAAGTAAATATACATTATATTATAAGTAATTAACAAATATTATAGCACATTCATGGTATGAATACGAAAGGTAAAAATCATTCATATCATTCATACAATACATTCATTGTATGAATACAAAAAGGGAAAAAGGCACATTCATGATTATTCAATTTAGGTCTTCCATCTTCCAATTAATGTATAAATGAATTATATTTTTTTTACTTTTGGGGGAATAGTTTTTAATCCCTTTTGACGAATTAATATACAATGTGTTTGTTACCTGAAAAGTTACATAGAATTTTTGAGAACTTCAAACAAGTAATATTAAGGAGTTTTGAAAGGCTTCCAAAGTGCTTTTATTATTTCTATGCTATATGTAGCTCACTTAATTGATTTTTCCACAACAAGACTTTTACAACTAGTTTGTTACATTTGTTTTATAATTTTTTGTCCCTCTGGCCTCCATCTAATATCTTGTCATAAATCACTAATGGTAGATCAAATTGTAAAAAATGCATGCATATGAAATCAAGATTAGTCGAAATTAAATGTTTCAGGATAAATAAATAGTTCAAATCCCGTGGATCAGTTTAATATAAATAATTCTTTCATAGATACTCTTCTTTTTTTAAAATTCATAAATCGTGTCTTTAAAAATATTTGTTCAGAATCAAAGAAACGAATCAAACCCGGCCCATCTCAATAATAGAAAGAAATATAAACAATAAAAGGAAAGTTTACAAGGTTTTTGAAGGGTTTCTTGAGTGATTTTTCCTCTTCTCATCCCTTTTTGTCATCGCCGCCTCACTGACCTACTCCTCTGGTGGGTGAGACGTCCTTGAGTTGAAGAGATCTAGGCTATGGTTGGTTGGATCTGGGTTCACACAACATCATTGAGAGTCTCCAATTTTTTCTTAGCTCAGGTAGGGAGACCTTATTCTTTTGTATTCAATTCTTGTGCGGATTGCTTTATCATTTTAATGCTTTAGTTTGTTGAATTTGATCCTGATGTGTATAATCTTGTTCCAATACTAATAAAGCTACCGACTTTACCTTCTTTTTCTCAAATATATCATAATCGTTTTCAAGTACATCTCCTAAGATTTTAGATAATTTACCATTTATCAAGTCTTTTATTTGATGGTAATCTCATATGGACATTAATATTACCGTCTAAAGGTTAGACTGCTGGAATGTATGCGTCCACTAGTGATCACTGGACCAGGTCCTTTGATAGAGTAATAGTGCAGAAACTGAATAACTCAAGTTAAATCAGGCATAAGAGTTTTACGTGGAAATCTCCTTGCTCAAGGGAGTAAAACCACGACTTGTCACACATGATTTTCAACTGCTTTCACTAATATCAAGCAAAATTGAATACAGATTCCAACTACAACAATGAAACTAAACTCTTAATCTCACACTAAGTAATACCTCTATTACTTACTGAGCAAAAGCAATGCAGCCATTGCCCACTATATTAACTACCATGAATTAATATAGACTTCAACACCTAAGACACACAATTAACTCTAACTGTGTTCTTACAACAATCCACACAAAGGTTTTGAAACGTTTCTTTATGAATGTGAAACAAATCCTACAAGTTTAGCACAATACAAGAATTCAAGAACACCAGCAGATAAAGATTGCTCTTCTTTGGTCTATCAGGTCCCTTGTTGTATGAGTTTTTTTATGCTTGAGTTCTTGAGAAGAAATTTGCTCTTGCTTTGAATGAATGAATGTAAAGTTGTTTGTTACTTTGAAATTATCAATCAACAAGGAGAGCTATTGGTGAACTACGCTGACCTGCTCACCAACTAGCTGACACGACAGCTTTACAGTAGTACATCCTTTTGAACCTGGACGAGAACACTCTGCTAGGGACCTGGTCCCTTAATTTGTGAGGATCATCAAAACACCTAGAAGAAGTTCTAGTGGCCTGGTTGTGCTGACACCTTTCTTTTGCTTAAAAGAAGATCTCGTTTGCTTACCTCTTACGCAAGCATCACAAATTTTTTTCTCTACAAATTTCAGCTTGGGTAAGCCACGGACCAGGTCCCTGAAACCAACTTATTCAACAGTGAGAAGCTTACATGTCCTAACCTTTTGTGCCACAAATCAGCACTGTCACCCTGAGCACTCAAGCATGTGAGATTATCTCCTTTAATATAATCAAGGTTCACAACATACATATTCTTAAGCGTTTTAGCTGTAAGAATAACTTTTTTCGAAGTAAGATTAGTGACGAAGCATTTATTTGACAAAAATATCACTTCATTTCCTCTACCTCAAATCTGAGACACACTGAGAACGTTGTATTTTAACCCATTAAAATAGTACACATTATCTATGGAGTGTTCCACAGATCTCCCAATCTTCCCAATGCCAAGGATGAACCCTTTCTCACCGTTTCCAAATGACACACCACCACATTGGTGTGCTTCTAGAGAGAAGAAGTGATGACTTTCTCCAGTCATATGCTTTGAGCAACCATTGTCCATGAGACAGCATTGACTGCTTCCTCCCTTCTGCAAAAAGAATCACTTGTTAAATTTCGGAACCCACATAAGATGGAGTTCCCAAACACTATCGAAAGGCTTGATGAGAAACCTCCCCGTCCATGGTGGCAAAGTGTTCTTACTGAAACAATATCTAGGACCAGGTACTTTCCTTTTCTCATATTTAAAGAAACTTGCTTGATATTCTTTGGTCTTTTTCAAGATTCACAATTTCTTTTCAAGTGACCATTTCTGCCACAGTGAGTGCAAAACAAGTTATCAAAGATAGACATGTACTTGCTATAAGGGTTATAAGGGGGTTCTATCTGTTGACAACCTAATCCCTTACCACTGTTGAATTTTTCATTTGCCAAGTTAGAAAGAATCTTTGAAGAATCAGTCAATTTCAATGATTGATTTAGCTCTTTTTTAACTTGACTTAAGTCCCTTACTAGCTGTGAGTTTCTTTCAAGGGCGGCAACTAGTTTGGACTCAGAAATTTTTAGACTCTCCTCTATATCAAGCTGAAAACTACTAAGCTTCCTTTTTCCATTCTTAGAGGTTTCTAGTTCTTTCTTATGTTGACAACCCTTAGTCTCCAGAATACTCAGCCTAACATTCATTTCAGACATCTGAGAAATAAGGGCTGACTTTTCATCTTGACAAAGATCCAGGTTTTCACTTAAGTCCATTTTTTAATTCATCAACAGAGTTGATTAACACAATTGCAAGTTTTCTAAACATTTTAATGGACAGGGTGTCTATTTCACCCTTAAGTTCAAGAAGTGTTACCTCGTCCTTGTCGTCTTCATCCTATGTCTTTGCCATCAATGAGAAGATGGAGTTGAATATGTCCTCATCGTCCTTGACTGCCATCATAGAGACATCTTCATGGTGTTCTCCCTCTTCAGAATCACTAGAGGCATTTCCGCCATACTGCAAAGGCCTTCTTCACCACTTGATGAGCATTAGCCTTTCACTTAGTATCGTCAGGAACCTGTTCCCTTCGCCTTTCTTTGAAGTCTTGAAATTCATGCTTATGGGTCTGAAAATCTCTCATAAAGTCCCCTGGATTTCTGCACTTGTGACAGAGGTCATTTGTTTTTACTATTCTGCCAGAGTTTCCTTTCTTTTGAAACCCTTCATGTTTTTTGACTATTTTTTGAAACCATTCAGTCAAATAAGCCATCTCCTCTTCATCTTCGGAGGCATCATTTTGAGATACCTTTTGTGCTATGACTTCTCCTTCTTTCTTTCCCTCTTAGATGAATCTTGCAGCTTATTTAACTGATGGGTCTGCAAGTTTCCGATCAGCTCATCCATTGTGAGAATCTTCAGATCTCGGGCCTCAGTAATTGCATTCACCTTGCTTTCCCATGACTTAGGAAGAACTCGAAGAATTTTTCGAACCTGATTGCTTGGATTAATGGGCTCACCAAGACATCTAAGTTCGTTAGTACTAGAGGAAAATCTGGAGTGCATCTCGTGGATAGTTTCACCCTCCTTCATGCTAAAATTTTCATATTGAGTTGTCAGCATGTCCACCTTTGACTCCTTCACCTGAGTTGTTCCTACATGGGTTGTCTTTAAGCAGTCCCAGATTTCCTTGGTAGTCTCACATGCAGAAATCCTGTTATATTCATCTGCTCTGATTCCACAGACCAACAACTTCTTTGCTTTGTAATTTTTTTTGATTTTCTTCTTGTCTACTTCATCGTACTCTCTTCTAGACTTGGGGGTCACTTGAGTTAGATCATTCCTTCACATCCTTGGTGGGAATGTAACGACCATCAAGTATTACATCCCACGGCTCGCTATCTTCTGCCATGATGTAATCGCGCATTCTGGTCTTCCACCACCCGACGTACTGGCCATTGAAATGAGGAGGACGTGTGATAGATTGACCTTCTTCTAGATTTGGTGGAGCCGCCATTCCTGCAGGATCTTTTCTCTTGGTGTTAACCAAATAGAGAGCCCCTTCACTCTGATACCAATTGTTGGAATGTATGTGTCCAAAAGTGATCTCTGGACCGGGTCCTTTGACAGAGTAATAGTTTGGAAAATGAATAGCTCAAGTTAAATCAAGCACAAGAGTTTGACGTAGAAACCTCCCAGCTCAACGGAGTAAAACCACAACCTGTCACAAAGTATTTTGAACTGCTTTCACTAATCTAAAGCAAAAGTGAATAGAGATTCCAACTACAACAATGAGACTAAACTCTTAATTGCACACTAAGTAATCCCTCTATTACTTACTGAGCCAAAGTAGTGCATCCATTGCCCACTATATTAATTACCACGAATTAATATAGAATTCAACACCTAAGACACACAATTAACTCTAACCGTGTTCTTATAACAATACACACAAAGGTTTTGAAATGTTTGTTTATGAATGTGAAACAAATCCTACAAGTTTAGAACAATACAAGCATTCAACAACACCAGCAGATAAAGATTTCTCTTCTTTGGTCTATCAGGTTCCTTGTTGTATGAGTTCTTTTATGCTTGAGTTCTTGAGAAGAAATTTGCTCTTTCTTTGAATGAATGAATGTAACTTTGAATATATCAATCAACAAGGAGAGTTATTGACCAATGAACAAACAACCTCGTCTACTCCTATTGGTGAAGTACGCTCACCTGCTCACCAACCAGCTGACACGATAGCTTTACCGCTGTACTTCCTATTAAACCTGGACAAGAACACTCTGCAAGGAACCTGGTCCCTGCATTTGTGAGGAACATCAAAACACCTAGAATACAACATAGACCATCTAAAGTTTATACAAATTCTTTTGCTTTAGTGATGCATAAACCTATTTGGTGTGTATTACTTGTATAAGGTGTTACATCATTCGGAAGGGTTTACTGATCTTGTAACTATTGTATCTTAGTTACAATATTTGCTTTGCACTATTGTTGTTCCCCTACATGTTCAAACCAAAAGAATAACTTAGTTATGGATCAACGATAAATTAAAAGAACTAATAATATCATATTTCTAGAAAACACAACAATTAATTACTCACATTAGAATATAAAAGAGAAATGCCACTGTTAAGATCTTGATCCTTGTAAATGTGAACTAACGGTTAAATTGGACCATTATTGGACTAGACATCCCATTGGCTCCTTCTTTTATTATTAATGAGGAATTCAAACAACTATTGTTGTTTCATGGGTAACCTAACTGTCTTTGTGGCACTTAACACTACAACAATAGGTTCATCCAGATCACTAATGTTTGTCCTTGTCATCAACTTTGGATATTCTCTATTTTCTAATTGAATTATTTTCCACTTTTGAGTAGTTGCACAAACCCCTGCACAAAAATTGCGAGTCATGCGTTGAGCCAATATCCACATACCTATCTCATCCTTTGAACCAACTGCCATAAATGAAATATCATACGAATCAATTTTTTTTAATCAATACTCAAAGGTGTAAAAAATGGGTAAAAGGATTTGCATGTGTACAAATGTGTAATCATGCAAATCCTTTGTGCCCTTTTTTTTACAATTTCGAGTATTGTATAAAAAATTTGGATTCTGATGATATTTCATTTATGGTAGTTGGTTCAAAGGACGAGATAGGTATGTGGATGTTGGCTCAACGCATGACTCGCAATTTTTGTGCAGGGGTTTGTGCTACTACTCACAAGTGGAAAATAATTCAATTAGAAAATGGAGAAAAAGCAAAGTTGATGACGACGACGAACATTGGTGATATGGGTGAACCTATTGGTGTAGTGTTATGTGCCACAAAGACATTAGGTTACCCATGAAACAACAACATTTGTTTGAATTCTTCATTAATGCTAACACAAGGAGCCAATGGGATGTCTTGTCCAATAATGGTACAATGGAACAGTTGGTGCACATTTCAAAGGATCAAAATCTTAATAGCGGAATTTCTCTTTGATGTGCTAATGTGAGTGATTAGTTGTTATGTTCTCTAGAAATATGATAGAATTAGTTCTTTTAATTTATCGTTGATCTATAACTAAGTTATTCTTTTTGTTTGAACATGTAGGTGGATAGAAATAGTGCAAAGCAAAACAACATGCTGATCTTTCAAGATGCTTGCACGGAAGCAACTGGATCTCTTTTAGTATATGGAATAGTTAATTCTTGAGAAATCAATATGATGATGACAGGGGGGATTCTTCATTTGTTCATCTCTTGCCCAATGGAATTTCAATAGTTCAACATTGTTCGGCAACTGATAACGGCAATGGTATTTTTGGAAAGAACGATAATGGAGTCTATAGTGGATCATTGGTGACTATAGGGTTTCAAATGATGGCGAACAACCTTCCTGCTACAAATCTTCATATGGAGTCAATCAAAAATTCAAACGACCTCATCTCTTAAACAATTCATAAGATCAAAACCTCTCTCAAATGTAAGTGATACTCCAAGACGAACCATTATATCCAATGGTTCATTACTTTTTTGAATGTTTTCTTTTTTTCTTTATTTTATTTGGAGAAGAGGAGCATTAAATGTCAAATTTAGAGTTCAATAATATCTGTTTTTTAATGTTAATGGCAGTATGTTGTTATTATGTCGTACTATTTTGAGTTTACCTAGAAATTATCATTTTTAATGATCTAGTGTTTGTTTGATTTTGTTTTACATTGAATGGTCTTGATACCAAGTTGGTGATGCATCCGCTCCCACGGAAGCTGGGTTTGCTTCAGCGGAGTTTCTCCTCCAGTGAACCAGCCGCACTGGCAAAAATAGGTGACGTCAGATAGACGATCGCTGAGTGTCTTATATCTCTTCTTTTCTCTTTTCTCAAATCAGTGTGTAGTAAACCCCATTGTTGTGAGCTTAGTTTAGAGTGTTGTTGCTCATTTCTTGTCTATTTCTTCCGATTCAAAAGTAAATTTCTTCCCCTTTGTCTTCTATATCGTTTTTAAGTTTCAATTCCATAATTCATTCTTGTTTTAGACCTCAAATTCTGTCATTTTCAATTCTTTTAAGTAGCATTTTTGGACCATTTGAGGTCTGAATTTACTTCCATCTGATTATACCAGAATTAAGACTCTCATAGACGTTCCTTATGAGATCAATACAAAGTTGATTTCCCTGTAACAGAGGCAGAGACATAGGAGTTTATTAAAAAAAAATAGATTGGTCATTTGGAAATCTGCACTGACAACTTGAAATTTAGTTTTGGTGTTTCAAGTCACCTTTCGAGTCACGTTGTTGTTATTGAATGAATCAACTAATATGAGTCATACCGAATATACATTTCCTTATTTGATGAAGTCTCTTTTATGTACTACAATATTAGTCTATTATAAAATACAATCTTTACAAATACATAATGGTCCACCAATAACACTTAGAATACTTAATAAAAGTCAGAACATGTCATCAACATTCTCAATATTATGTATACAAGAGAAAACAATTAATAACAGAAACATACATTTAAATGAGCTCAAAGTGTCAATTCCATAATCATATTACATTCTTTAGATAACGACTTTCATTTCCATCAATGATGGGAATTCTTTCAACATGTTCAACAAATTATTTGGGCAATATTCCTTCCATTGTCACTTTATGTTTATGGACTTCTTCTTTAACATAAAAGTATTTCAATTCTTTATGCTTGGTACCCTTTGAATATTTGACATTTTTAGAGAAGAAAACTATTTCAATAGTATCACAATAAACTTTTAGTGGCCTGAAAATATTGTCGACTAGTCCAAGTCCTAAAATGAAGTTATGCAGCCAATTAGTCTAAATTGTAGCCTCAAAGCATGCCACAAACGCAGCTTCCATAGTGGATACAACTATAACACACTCTTCGCACTCTTTCATGATTTTCTCATTTAGCTAATACGAATAAATATCTAAATTTCAATTTTCTTGTATCCACACAACCAACATAATCAGATTCTGAATATCTAAACAAGGCTAAACATCTTTTGGAATCTTACATCAAAATAGCTAGCTAATTATGAAATCTTATATCACAATACGCACTGAGAACCACACAACCAACATAATCTGATTCTAAATTTCCAAACAAGGCTAAACATCTTCCAAAATCTTATGTCAAAATAGCTAGCTAATTATGAAATTTTATATTAGAATACACCCTAAGAACCTAGCTTCTCCGGGAATGTCACGATCCACAATCAGACGTGATGGCACTTGTCTTATCCCACCAAGACAAGTCAACCTAATACCCAACATAAATAAAAAATACAGAAGTGAAACATAATAAAAGCCTAATACAAGTTCAATTACGCTGATAACATAGAATAACTCAAATATAACTCCAAGACCTGGTTGTCATGTGTACAAGCCTCTAGTGTAATACAATAGATTCGAAAGAAGTACAACTCTCAATTCGATTGTTTCTAGAATAGAAAAAGAATATAATAAAAGAGTAACAGGTGTCTGCTGAGATGACAAGCAGCTACCTCACAACTCTCCACAATAAGCCTCAAACATAGAAGAGAAAATGGAATAATTACCATAATCAGGCCTCGTAACCTACACAAGTATAGAAAGGAGTGAGTATCACAAAACAACGATACTCAGCAAGCAAACCTAAAAATCCCTAAGTAAGGCAATACTGAACACAAGTACTCCAACCACACCAACTGAACCTCCACAACTACAACCTAAAATAGACAATAAACCTTAGCTAGCAGTTCTCACTCAAATACAACAGAGTGTGAATAGAATATCACAACTTTTACCTCAATATACACTATATCATCACAGTCTTTCACAATTCAATAACCACGATAACATTTCATCAATCACAACGAATAAGAATCAAATTGAGTGCAATGCAATGAAGTTTAGTGTCATATAGAGTGATGCATGTCTGTCTTAATGATGCACACGAGTTGTCTCTCAGTTTGAAACCCACAGAAAACATATATGTCCATGCACCTACCACAGATCCTGTGGCTCCACCTTTCAATATAGAATCTGCCACGGATCGTGTGGCCCGTCCCCTATTTCTCATCATTTTCCCCAAGGCCCCAAACAGTTGCATAACATCACTACAAATATATATGTGCAAATGATCGATGAAAAATGATAACAATCCACATAACAACGAGACAATTAATACATATAATCTTTACATAATATTAAGGGTAATTCCGCTCAACTGTTCAACCATTCATGGTTCATCGATTTTCACAATATGACTAAGACTTTTCATATCATGATATCAACACAATTCTTCTTTTACCCCACATTATAATTATTAGACAATAATCATTATTTAACCAATACTCTAAAGTATGTGAGACCCTTCATCTCTTCCCATTACTCACAATCAAACAATGGAATACAAGGTTCAACATGCTTAACAAGAAGTCAAAAGATTTACTTGCCTCAAGAAATCAAACAATCACTCGGGTACTTGAGTCTTTCCTTTCCGTTGGACCTCCAAATCAACACAATCTAATCAAATAGGTAATTACAACAAAAACTCAAAACTAATAACACCCATAACAAGGACTTTGGATACCAGGGACAAATTAACCCAAAAACCCATTTTTGAAAACGATGGTTAAATTTGTGTCGAATGGCCTGGTCCGTGGATTGCCAAAGATTAAATTTGCAGATCAAAAAGTTTGTGATACATGTGTCAAAGGGTATTTAACCAGCTATCCTTTCAAGAAAAAGAAGCAAGTAAACCCCAATGGGCCTCATGAATTACTCCATATGGATCTTTGTGGTCCTGTAAAGATTGGAGAAGGGGTGGAAAAAAGTACATTTTTGTGATTGTGGATGATTTCTTAAGGTTCACATAGACTATGTTTCTGTAGTCCAAAGATGAAACCTATGATATTCTAATGATATTTGCCAAGATGACCCGGAAGATGAACTATAATATTGCAGAGATTATGTTAGATTATGGCACTGTGTTTGAATGTGCCAAAGTTGGAAGTTTTTGTGCTGAACATGGATTCCATCATAAATTTTGGCTCCCAATACACCTTAGCAAAATAGTGTGGTTGAAACGAAGAAAAGTACCTTGGTTGACATTGTTAGGATTATGTTGATAGATTTTGACCTTCCAAAGAACTTATGGGCTAAAGCAGTCAATAATATATGTTATGTGACCAATAGGTGTTTGATCAATGTCCATCCTAAGCAAAACTCCTTATGAGTTATTGAACAATAAAAATCCAAAATTGAGTTATATGAGGGCTTTGGGTTGTAAATGCTTTGTTCTAAACAATGGAAATGATGATCATGGGAAGTTTTATCCTGCCAGCGATGAAGAAGTGTTTGTGGGATATTCATCCTCCAGCAAGGCATACAAAGTATATAACAAAACAACACTATGCATTGAAGAAAGTGTCCATGTTATCTTTGATGAATCTGTAAGGATTAAAGATTTGAAGAACAAATATGAATCTGAGATTGAAGAGTTGTTTCAGATTCAGAGGGAAATTCTAAATGAGGAAACTACTGAAGATGATTTTAGTTAAGAAGGAAATGATCCTGAAGAAGCTGATGAAAATGATGAACCAAATAGGGGACTTGGTCTTCCGGACAATTCTGAGCAAAATAATTCAGTTCAACCTAAGAATGTTGATTCTTCAGAATGTTGATTCTAGAAGTGAAGATGTATAAACATATCAAGCTCAGAAGTTAACGAGATATTTAGGATGGAAGCATAAGGCATCCCATCCACCGGACAATGTCATCTCTCCCTTGGATTGTTGAATGCATACTAGATCCAAAACCAGAAATCTAGTTGCATTGTCAGCATTCATATTAGCTACTGAGCCCAAGTATATCAAGGTAGGCTTGAAGGACATGGATTGGATAAATTCTATGCAATATATTAGTTTGAACGAAGCAAGGTATGACAGTTGATTCCTCGACCAGCTGATAGAACTATCATAGGGACCAGGTGGGTGTACAAAAAAACTTGATGAACATGGTGTAATCATAATGAACAAATCCATACTAGTAGTATAGGGGTATAACCACAAGGAAGACATTGACTATGATGAGACATTTGCCCCTATAGCAAGGATGGAGGCCATCAGAATACATATTGCATTTGCAGCCTTCATGGGTTTCGAAAATCAGATGGATGTGAAGAGTGCTTTTTAAATGGGTATCTGAAGGAGAAAGTCTATGTGAACAAACCACCCAATTTTGAACAAATTGAACTACCGAATCATGTTCTCAAATTAGGCAAAGCTCATTATCGTATGAAATAGGCTCCTAGAGCATGGTATGAAAGGATTTCCAGGTTTATTCTTGACAATGGATTCAAAAGAACAATAATTTACAACACTTTCTTCTTAAAGTCACGATGAAATGATTTTCTCATTATTCAAGTGTATGTCGATGACATTATTTTTGAAGCAACATTTGAATCCTTGTGTGAGGAGTTTTGCTACACTCATGGATAGTGAATTTGAGATGAGTATGATGGAAGAGTTAATTTTCCTCTTGGGGTTATAGATCAAACAAACCCCGAATGGTACCTCCATATGTCAAGAAAAATACATGAAGGAGTTGCTAAAGAAGTTTCACATGATGGATATCAAACTAATTGATACTCCTATCTAAAAGCCAGATGCATATGGACCTGGTCCAGATGTGAATGAGACTATGTACAAATGAATTATTGGCTCACTAGTGTATCTTACTGCCAACAAACCTGACAATGTGTTTAGTGTTTGAATGTGTGTAAAATTCTAGGCTTGTCCAAAGGAATCACATTTGAAAGCTGCCAATAGGATCCTAAGATAACAGAAGAAATAGGGGAAATGGTATTACTCTATCCATAAGAAGAATATTTTTATTTGGTGCGTTATTTTGATCCTGATTATGCAGGGTAACAAGTTGATAGAAAGAGCACCTTAGGAATGGTTCATTTTCTTGGTTCATCTCTTATTTCCTGGGGTACGAAAAAACAAATTTTGTTGCTTTTTCAATAGCTAAGGTAGAGTATGTAGCAGCCGCGTCTTGTTATGAACAACTCATGTGGATTAAACAACAACTTAATGATTTTGGAGTGGTTACCCACATTATCCCTCTCTACTGTGATAATACCAGTGCTCTCAATATGGGTAAGAATCCTATTCAGCATAAAAGAACTATGAATATCTATGTGAGGCATCATTTTCTAAAGATAATATCAAAAGGGTAACATTTGCATGCGAGTATGCAAGACTGAAAATCAAATTGCTGATATTTTCAACAAGGCTCTTAGTAGGGTCCAGTTCGAGAAAAAACCGATTGAAATTTGGGATGTTGAAAATTGACTGAGGTGATCATGCAATTGTCACGACCCAGGGGTACCCCCAAGATGTGACATATCGTACTACACCGCGAGACGCCTCATACAAGACACTTAGCTTTCATAACATAAGATAATAAAATTTAGCGGAAATTTAAAACATTTTCAACATAATCCAAGTCTTAATAAAATGAAGCGGAAGTCTAATACACTTTGTCTTAAACCATCTGAAACATGAATATCTTTGGGACACAGCCCATACAATAGTTCAAAACATAAAATGAAAGAACGTAAGGAAATGGTGGCTATATCCTCGAATGCTATGAGGAATCACCACTTTTCGATCCTTGCTTCTACTACGATCCTAGCCACGGGGATGAGAGTTGATATCGCCGGACCCTACATTTGGATAAGAAATGTAGGCAAGAGTATGCGTTAGCACAAAGTTGTAATAAATATGATAGCTTGCATAAACATCAACATAAACATAAGGGTTAGACAATATAAGTCATAAGCATAATCAATGCACATAAATCATCATAACATAAGAGGAATACTTCATAAGTAACCTCAAAGCATACTTAACCAAGGCATGGGTGATCCTCCACAGGTCTTACTCATCATAGTTGTCCACCTTGGGCCATCCTACAAGCTCATCATCTATCATTCTCATCTTTAGCTTATCTTCTATTGACATGAGGAACTCACCTCCTTGCCTTCTCATAAAGGCTCATGGGTAGTCGCCTCTTGCCTTACTTAATGGCTAATGGGTAGTCGCCTCTTGCCTTGCTTATATGGTCATGAGTATTCGCCTTCATGTCCATCATATGGGATCATAGGTATTCGCCTCCATGCCCAATTATCATATGACACGAGTATTCACCTCCACATTATTTCATTATAAGAGGTGGGTATTCGCCTCCACATCTTTCAATATAAGGTACGGATATTCGCCTCCACATCTTTCATCATAAGATATGGGTATTCACCTCCACATCTTTCTATAAGGGATCATGAGTACCTGCATCCATGTCCAATCATTAGGGAATAAGGGTAGTTGCCTCTTACTTTTCTCTAAATAATATGGGAAATCACCTCATATCCTACTCATCTAGAGGTCATGGGTATTCACCTCCTGCCTCATCAATTTTAGTCTTTAGTCTAGATTCATTTTAGGTGAGCAATCCTTTCAACTTAGAATCATTCAATGTGAGAAAGTCTTTCACATTCATAACATAAGCAATTCATGTGGGAACTATCTCTTCCACAACAATTACATCAATAATCAACAATTCAAAACATAAGCTTTACTCTCAAAGCACTATATCTCTTAGTCATTATATATGCTTCACTCTCAAAGTAATTCAACATCATAATCATCTCATGAGCTTCAATCTCAAAGCAATACTAATCATAAATCATCCTATAAGCTTTACTCTCAACAATCTATATCTATATGCTTCAATTCAAATGTATCTCATCAATCCTTGATTGAATACATCTAAACCCACAAATTCTCCTTTCATTGTATAAAACCCATTTACATCAATTTCATCCTTCTAGACATGGGTTAGCATGGGTACATGCAATTTCATCCTAAAAACATTGAATCTACTCAATTAAAGCATAAAAAATTATAATCCACTCAATTGGATCAACATTCATCAATACCCACAACATTGAAAGAAACCCTAACTCAAATTGGGGAATTTCATCTTCTCAATTAGGGAAAACTTAAGGACTCCATGGATGAAAGGAATCCATGGATGAAAAGCAATCATACCTTGATTACAAAGTCCACAAATTCTTGAGGAATGGAGATGTTGCTCCCAATTGCACGCACAAGTGCATGCGGCACATAAGTAATATTGTTTCTTTAGAAATGAGTTTTCGTTCCCAAGGGACTTATGATCAACTTATATTCAGTAACTTAATTCAACAATTCGACAAAAGTAACTTTCAAAAGAGTTTGAATGTTTGTTTATTACTGCCACGACGTAATGCAATAAATAAAATAACTAATGCGAACGACTTCAATTTGATGTTTTAATCTAGTAAAAGACAATTCCAGGGCTGCAGCATGTGTTGGACTTCATGTATCATATCTCAGGCAATGAACAGATTTTGGGTTATCTCGTTACTGATTTACATGATTAATTATATGATTATGGTCTCTCGACCTCTAATCGTCTACTCCAATTAACTGTCCATCTACATCGTTGAGCGGGGATAGACATTCCTAATTGGTGAGCATTTATTTTTCATCCTGTTTATTAACCAAGCTAGGTGTTCGTGTGGGCGTCACTCCTAAACACAAATCAACTCAACTTAATAGAAGATCAAGATTTTTATATTCTTTGATCTATCTACCTTATCCTCTCCCGATTATAAGAATAGACAAGAAATTTATCTCTATGATGGCCAGCCAAGAAATACTAAAGCAAGAATATAAAAGTAACTTAAAACGATAACCAAGAATTAATTGAAAAACCTTTAATACTCAATAATCAATCCGTAGCTACAGCCCCAGAACATGGCCGTTTAGCCACTCATAATATTCAAAACCCGCAAAATAGAATTGTTCATGTGATTTCCAAAATAAAATAGAGTTAGAGAATCGAAACCTATTACAAAACTTGAATCCTTGCTCTTCCACACCAAAAAGTAGTCGACACTCTACAACATAAACCTAGGGTCCTATTTATAGAGATTAGGAAAATAATTTCCAATTCTAGCCCGATAAGGAATACTAATTAAACCAATTTTTGCCAAACAGCCCGTCAAGCTTTGGGGCAGTACGCCAGAAAAGCGCCAGGCAAGCTGGGGCGCCGCGCTGCCAGTGCGCCAGAATGGCACTTTTGAACTTTTGGCTTGTCGCATCGTGCCCCCAGTGCGCCAGTGAGGCTAGGGCGCCACACCAACTTCTCTTTCTTGGCGTTCCTTGTCATCCTCAATTCCTTCACTCTCATGATTCAACCGCTTCTCTTAGGAACTCTGCAAAATAGTTAATTATGCGTATTAGTGTGCAATCATCGCAATCCTAAGTCAAAACATGTTACTTAGATTACTGAATGCCCGTAAACTTACGTTAAAAGATGGGTTAATAAAATTAATTTGCCATATAAATATGCCTAAGATCAGGAGACTTGAACTTGACCCTAGCTTCAACTCTTCCTTCTTCGTCAACTTTCTAGAGAGAGAATTATTTTGGAGAGGAGCCCAATTCTTTTTGTGAGTTTGAGAGAATGATTTGAATGAGTGAATTTGGGGGTTAAAATAACTTATATAGGGGTCCTAGACTTGGGTAAAACGGCGTCCGTTTGATTTAATTAACACCGGAAAAGACCCTTGTGCCCCTAAATATAACTGCCAATCAGTGACCCATGAGACCCCACTGACGGACCGTGGTCAGGACAATGGACCGTCCTGCACGGCCGTCGATGGTGGTCAGGAACCTGTCTGCTGGGTCATCGAACCACGGACCGTGGTCTAACCAACGGTACGTTGGTCAGGCCGTGGTTCTGGCCTCCCTTGTCACTTTTAGGGAGCCTATCCACGGACCACTCCTACGGTCCGTGGTCCCATTCACGGGCCGTGGGTGGCCCTCGTGGGTTGGCACCTACAGCTCACCAAGACTGCTATTTACCCTTTTTTCTGATATGGGGTGTTACAATATCTTCCCCTTGGGATCATTCATCCCCAAATGATATTCAAATTGTTTCTAAAAGAGTAGGAGAGGAACTAACAACCCAACCTACAATGCGATGCATATAACCAAGGAGGAACTACGACTCTAAGATAGGACTTTCTCAAAACATCATATGAAGGGTGAAACTAACTCTATCAGCCCATTATGCATGCAATGCACATAAATAATGAGGAAACATCAACTCCAAGCTCAACATACTCAATTGCATCATAAGGAAGTAGGAACTACATCTAGTAACCCAATATTCATGAATTTTTAACATTACTCATTTACAAGGAGGAACAACCTTCTCCAGGCTACAAACACGCTCAACAGAATCTCATGGAGCTCATATGCAATTCAATCTCAAAAAGCATATCTAACGCATGCTCATCAATTTATCTCATGAAGTCTATAGGCAACTCATACTCAATGCACTACAACATGAGGAAAATCAATCATATAACTCATTTCTTTCAAAACACAAGTTTTCATGAGCATGCATCACATAAGGAAATCATTTGATCATCTAAAACACACATGACTCCAAACAAAGAGCGAACCATGAGGAACTCATTACCTCAAACTAGGGGAGGAGTAGAAGGAAAAAGATGGGGATATCGGGACATCATATCGGCCTCGGCCTCCCAAGTATCACCCTCAACAAAATAATTCCTCCACAATACTTTCACGGAAGCAACTTCCTTGTTTCTCAACTTCTTAACTTGCTGGTCTAGGATCTCTACCAGTACCACTTCATCAAAAGAACTTTCATCGATTCCTAAACCTTCTAAGGGAACTATGGATGTAGGATCTCCAACACACTTTTTTAATCATAGAGACATGGAAAACCGGATGCACCGATGCCAACTCCTTAGGCCAATCTAACTCATAAGTAACCTTACCAACACGTCTTTAAATTCGATATGGGCCTACTAAACGGGGACTAAGCTTCCCTTTCTTACCAAACCTCTTTACACCTTTATGGGTGGGATTTCCAAGTAAACCCAAATCATAAACATTAGGAACACACAACGACCTTGATATCTAAGTACACCATCTCCCCCTTGGGAGAAAGACTCAAGGACTTTCTAAGCACCGTCTCTTTCAATTCTACTAAGGCCGGATCAAGACATTACTTAGCTTTCACTTCTAACACAAAAGATGATTCAAAACCATCTTACACCATAACACTACCCTTAGGAGAGTCTACTACTGAACATATCAAGGTATTGCCTAAACACCCTCTTCATCTAATCCATAAGTGTCGCCGGAGCATTGGTCAAACCAAACGACATCACCAAAAACTCATAATGACCATATCGGGTTCTAAAGGCCATTCTCGGAATCCCGTCATTATTCACCCTCATTTGGTGCTAACCCGACCAAAGGTCAATCTTAGAAAGGGAACTAGCTCCTTAGAGTTGGTCCACACTGAAATCCATTTCCCTCACCCTAACTAGGTGATACATGCAACCCTTAAAGTCATCTTCTTAGCCTTAATACAAGAAATACCCCAAATTTTGGCATAGATTTTCCCCCTTCCACTCTCATAGGCTCATTTGGGAACTAAAAATTTGACTACACGGGTTCTATAATCAACAGAAGCATAATAAGAGTGCAACCAATCCATCCCAAGGATGACATCATAATCTAGCAAAGGATAAACAACCAATTGAAAAGGCTTTTAACATATCGGTAACCACATCGGGAGCACACTTTTGTTCACCCCTAGGCTGGAGTGCATAGAATCGGTTTTGCTTCAGAGCATTGGAACCTGAACCACTTGGACCGGATGAAGGATAAGGTTGAGACCTACGATGACTATCTCCCTCATTCTTAGCAACTGAAGGACAATGCCTTATCTTGTGATCCATCTTACCACAGCCAAAACAAACATGGAACCCGCTAGACATTCACCCGCATGCTTTCTTCCACACTGACCACAATCTGGCAAAGAAGGCCCATTACCACCTCCTTGAGGCTTAGGGTTAGACACCCTCTTTTGATTGAACCTTGGAGCCTTAAAAGAACCTTGCTCGGAAAACCTTTGTCGATTTCTAGGATGACCATGTCCAACGGACATAGCATAAGGGAAATTAGAATTATCGGTTCTAGACCTTTTGTTCTCTTTAGATCTTTACTTAAGTTTCACCTCTTCAATTGTTGGGCATGGACAATAAGACGAGAAATATCCATGTCATGGACAAGCATAGCCGTACAACATTCTTTCACCACTACATCGGACACTCCCAAAATGAACTTACTCATTCTCAACCTAGGGTGGGCCACTATAGAAGGAGCATACTTAGAAAATTGAGTAAACCTTAAAGCATATTCCTTAACAGTCATACTACCTTGCCGAAGGTTAATGAACTCAAGCACCTTAGCCTATCTCATCTCTATAGGGAAGAACCTATCAAGACAAGCATTTTTCAATCTTTCCCACTCTATGGTACCCGCTTCTACCGGTCTTGCTTCTTTCCATTGGTTGAACCAAATCTGAGCAACCCCTTAAGTTGATAAGCCAACAATTCTGCCTTCTATACCGGAGTCACTCCCATAATATCCAACACCTTATTGACCTCATCTATGAACTCTTGAAGATTTTCCTCAACCTTTGACGCATAGAAGTCCGAAGGATTCATCCTAGTGAAGTTCCTCACTCTAGATGCCACCGTATCATGGCTTGAACCAACACTTGAAAAGCCGTACTAAACTACGCATTAGTCAGATTCTCGGCCAAAGGGTCGACCGGAGCTTGAAGAGTAGCTTCTTGATCCACATTGTCTTTCTCATTCCTTCTAGCATGAGCCCTTGTAGTAGGCATATCCTGAAGACCATCGGGTAAGGATTAGGAGAAAGACCTTATAGAGTTAAACTCTATCGCACGACTTAAGAGTAATGTAGAAGTGAAGTTTCCTAAGCATCTAATAGCCTCTCATTCATAAATGTGGCGCGCTTCACACTTATGAACAAGACTCTACTAGACGTGGTTTGAGACATCCTAGAACCATTCTAAACCTTGTGTTCTGAATACAAAGTTTGTCACGACCCAGTGGTACCCCCTAGATGTGACATGGTGTACAAGACCCCGAGAGGGCTCATACAAGTCACTTAGCTTTCATAACATAATTTAGCAGAAATTTAAAGAATTTTCAACATAATCCAAGTCTTTATAAAATGAAGCGGATGTCTATTACACTTTGTCTCAAACCATCAAAAACACATGAATATCGTTAGGATACAACCCATACAATAGTTTAAATCATAAAATGAAAGAACATAAGGAAATGGTGGCTATATCATCGAATGTTATGAGGACTCACCAATCTTTGATTTTTGCTTCTACTAAGATCCTAGCCTCAGAGATGAGAGTCGATATCGCCGGACACAACATTTGGATAAGAAATGTAGGCAAGAGTATGCGTTAGCACAAAGTTGTACTAAATATGATAGCTTGCATAAACATCTACATAAACATAAGGGTTAGACAATATAAGTCATATGCATAGTCAATGCACATATATCATCATAACATAAGAGGAGTACTTCATAAATAACCTCAAAGCATACTTAACCAAGACATGGGTGATCCTCCACTAGTCTTACTCATCATAGTTGGCCACCTTGGGCCATCCTACAAGCTTATCATCTATCATTCTCATCTTTAGCTCATCTTTTATAGACATGAAGAACTCACGCCTTCTCATAAAGGCTTATGGGTAGTCGCCTCTTGCCTTACTTAAAGGCTAATGGGTAGTCGCCTCTTGTCTTGATTATATGGTCACGGGTATTCGTCTCCACATCATTTCATTATCAGATGCGGGTATTCGCCTCCCCATCTTTCAATATAAGATACGGGTATTCTCCTCCACACCTTTCATCATAAGATATGATTATTAACCTCCACATCTTTCTAAAAGGGATCATGGGTATTTGCATCCATGTCCAATCATTAGGGAATAAGGGTAGTCGCCTCTTACTTTTCTCTAAAGAATATGGGAAATCACCTCATATCCTACTCATCTAGAGGTCATGGGTATTCACCTCTTGCCTCATCAATTTTAGTCTTTAGTGTAGATTCATTTTAGGTGAGTAATCATTTTAACCTAGAATCATTCAATGTGAGAAAGTCTTTCACATTCATAACATAAGCAATTCATATGGGAACTATCTCTTCCACAACAATTACATCAATAATCAACAATTCATAACATAAGCTTTATTTTCAAAGCACTATATCTCTTAGTCATTATGTATGTTTCACTCTCAAAGCAATTCAACATCATAAACATCACATAAGCTTCAATCTCAAAGAAATACTAATCATAAATCATCCTATAAGCTTTAATCTCAACAATCTATGTCTATATGCTTCAATTTGAATATATCTCATCATTCCTAGATTGAATACATCTAAACCCACAAATTCTCCTTTCATGGTATAAAACCCATTTACATCAATTTCATCCTTCTAGCCATGGGTTAGGCATGGGTGCATGCAATTTCATCCTAAAAACATTGAATCTACTCAATTATAGCATAAATAATCATAATCCACTCAATTTAATCACCATTCATCAACACCCACAACATTAGAAGAAACCCTAACTCAAATCAGTGAATTTCATATTCTCAATTGGGGAAAACTTAGAGATTCGATGGATGAAAGGAATCCATGGATGAAAAGCCATCATACCTTGATTACAAAGCTGAAAAATGCTTGAGGAATGAAGACTTGAACTTGACCCTAGCTTCAACTCTTCCTTCTTCTTCAACTTTCTAGAGAGAGAATTATTTTTGAGAGGAGCCCAATTATTTTGGAGAGGAGCCCAATTATTTTTGTGAGTTTGAGAGAATGATTTGAATGAGTGAATTTAGGGGTTAAAATAACTTATATACGGGTCCTAGACTTGGGTAAAATGAACTCACTATGATTTAATTAAAACTGGAAAAGACCCTTGTGCCCCAAAAAATAACTGCCAATCAGTGACCCACGAGACCCCACTGACGGACCGTGGTCAGGACAACTGACCGTCCTTCACAGCCGTCGATGGTGGTCAGGAAGTTGTCTGCTGGTCCATCGAACCACGGTCCCTAACCAACGGTCCGTTGATCAGGCCGTGGTTCTGGCCTTTCTGGTCACTTTTGGGGAGCTCATCCACGGACCACTCCTCCGGTCCGTGGTCCCATTCATGGGCCATGGGTGGCCCTCATGGGTTGGTACCTAGAGCTCACCACGAGTGCTATTTACCTTTTTTCAGAAACGGGGTGTTACAACAGTCTAAAGCAATCAACCTCCTCCTTAACTATCCTTAGGGAGTAGGTATCTTTGTTATTAGTGATGAATGTTTTGCTATATTAAATCTTATAAATTTTGTAGGTATACAAATATGGTGGACATGCTGAAGAAAAGGAATACCAAGATACATCTGGGCAAATTACATTCAAAATGTAGAGAGGGACCTGGTCCTAACACATTCTTAACACAAAATTTAAATTGCTTGTGATAACTGTTGTAATTGCCATTTGTCAGTCTTCTAGATTCTGATTGAGTCCCACCATTTAAATATCAAAATACTCTTTCTTTCATGTTACCTGATGCAAATTTTCATCTCCTTTTATATTCCACCTTTCCTTCAATCTATCAAAATTTACATATGCTTCCAAATGTAAATCTCTCAAAATTTACATTTGTTTCTTGGGTCTAGCCGGTCATTACAGAAGGTTCGTGGAAGGATTTTCATCCACAGCTTCTCCATTGACTAAGTTGACTCAGAAAAAGGTTAAGTTTCAGTGGTCATATGAGTGTGAGAAGAGCTTCTCAGAACTGAAAACTAGGTTGACTACAACTCCTGTTTTGACTCTACCAGAGGGTTCATACGGTTATGTGATCTATTGTGATGCATCCAGAGTCGGCCTAGGTTGTGTGTTGATGCAGCGAGGTAAGCTTATAGCTTATGCTTCGAGACATCTTAAGGTGCATGAGAAGAACTATCCGACTCATGACCTCAAGCTTGTAGCCGTAGTATTTGCCCTCAAGATTTGGAGACATTACTTCTATGATGTTCACCTAGATGTGTTCACAGATCATAAGAGCCTTCAGTATGTGTTCACCCAGAAAGAGTTGAATCTTCGTCAGAAGAGATGGCTGGAATTCCTCAAGGATTATGATATGATTATGCTTTACCATCCTGGTAAGGCCAATGTAGTAGCTGATGCTCTTAGCAGATTATCTATGGGTAGTTTAGCAGATGTCGAGGAAGAAAGGAAGGAATTAACAAAAGATGTTCACCGGCTTGCTCGCTTAGGAGTTTGCCTTATGAACATATCAGATGATGGTGTGATCATTCAGAATGGGTCAGAATCTTCATTGGTAGCAGAGGTTAAGGAAAAATAGGACAATGATCCTATATTGCTTCAGTTGAAGGGTGTAGCTTATCAGCAGAAAGTTGAGGTTTTCTCCAAAGGGGGAGATGGTGTGCTTCGCTACCAGGGTCGTTTATGTGTTCCTAAGGTGGGTGAGTTGAGACAACAGATCCTTACAGATGCCCATAATTCCAAGTATTCTATTCATCCAGGTGCCACAAAGATGTACCGTGATCTGCGGAAAGTCTTTTGGTAGAATGGCATGAAGAGGGATATACCAGATTTTATGGCTAAATGCCCTAATTGTCAACAAGTGAAGGTAGAACATCAGAAACCAGGAGGCATGACTCAAGAAATCAACATTCCTACATGGAAGTGGGAACTGATAAACATGGACTTCATTACAGGCTTACCTCGTACTCACAGACAACAAGATTCTATTTGGGTAATAGTAGACAGAGTTACTAAGTCCGCTCATTTTTTGGATGTCAAGACTATAGATTCAGTGGAGGACTAAGCAAAGCTTTACATTAATGAGATAGTCAGGTTGCATGGGGTTCCTTTGTCTATCATCTCAGATAGATGTCCTCAGTTTACCTCTCATTTCTCGAAGTCATTTCAGAAAGGTCTTGGTACCTAGGTTAATCTCAGCACAACATTTCATCCACAGACAGATAGTCAGGCAGAGCGTACAATTCAGACCTTAGAAGACATGTTGAGAGCTTGTGTGATCAATTTCAAGGGCAGTTGGGATGATCACCTTCCTCTTATAGAGTTCGCCTACAACAACAGTTGCCATTCCAGTATTCAGATGGCCCCTTATGAGGCATTGTATGGGCGTAGATGTAGATCTCCAGTTGGTTTGTTTGAGGTAGGTGAAGCAGCCTTGATAGGGCCAGATTTGGTTCATGAGGCTATGGAAAATTTTTAGCTCATCAAAGATAGACTTAAGACAGCCTAGAGTCGCCAGAAGTCTTATGCAGATGTAAGAAGAAGGGACTTGGAGTTCCAAATCGATGATTGGGTTTTCCTGAAAGTGTCGCCTATGAAGGGAGTGATGAGATTTGGAAAGAAAGGGAAGCTCAGTCCCAGGTATGTAGGTCCTTAAAGAATATTGAAATGGGTTGGTAAAGTGTCTTATGAGTTAGAGTTGCCAGCAGAACTAGCAACAGTCCATTCAGTTTTTCACATTTCCTTGTTGAAGAAGTGTGTGGGTGATCCAGGAATCATAGTACCATTAAAGAGTCTGGTTGTAAAGGATAGTCTCACTTATGAAGAGGAGCTAGTTGAAATCCTTGATCGTTAGGTTCGTAGGTTGAGGAATAAAGAAGCCGCTTCAGTGAAGGTTTTGTGGAGGAGTCAGTTAGTAGAGGGAGCTACTTGGGAAGCAGAAGCAGCCATGAAGGCCAAGTATCCTCATCTCTTTCATTCCGATTCCATTCCAGCTTGAGGTAATAGTTCCTCTCCAGTCTCTCCACTTATTCTTGCATAAATTCAGTCTTAGTAGCATGTTCTTTTAGTTAGTCTTGCATCTTCAGAGTATTTGCATGACCTTAGAACTCAGTTCAGTCAGACTTTTGTTTCCAGTACTTAGTAGCAAGGGTTGCAGCTTTTTCCCTCCTTATTCAGCTAGTTAGACTTCATTCGAGGACGAATGTTCCCAAGGGGGAGATAATGTAAGACCCCAGAATCAAAAAGGATAGAAATGCAGACTTTTCAGAAGTTGCAGGTTCCACCGACGGGTGCCACCTACGGACCGTAGGTGGGGTCCGTGGTTGGCCACCTGCAACCCCCTCCCAGAACCCCAAAAAAATCCAGCTAAGTCTGGACCCACGCCATAACCTATGGACCGTAGGTCAAACCACCGTCTGAGGTCCAGGCCGTGGTTTAGACCCCCCAGATTCTAGTCTCTGAAGCCAATCGATGACTGACCAGGACGAACCGTAGGTCAGTCGATGGTCCGTCGGTCAGGCCCGTTGTTGGCCCCGATAGCTTTTAAGTGAGGGGTCGTTTGGAATTTTCCCCTATGAGTTGGACACCTAAACTACGTTGTTTTGGTCAGTTTAAGCCTAGTAACTTAATCAGAACTTACCCTAAGCGATTCATTCACCAAAATTTGATTAAACTAGAGCGAAAGGAGAAGAAATAGTCGACCAAGCCCTCTCCAAGAATGCAACAAGTTTTCGTCAGTTCCAGCCCTGAAATCGAAATATTTCTCCGTAAAATTCATCACCAGGTATGTGGGATTTCACTAGTGGGTTCCTTTAATCCACTAGGTCCCTAGATTTCAGTCAGATTCTTGGTTTCCTTCATATTATCTAGACCTAGGATTTTCTTGAACTTTTGAAATTGTTGTGATCTAGCTCTTAGAATGTTCCAAATCAGATTATCATGTTGTTGTAACACCGTTACTTAGTTCCTTGCATGAAATTCAGAACCCTAGTTGTGTAGATTTGTTTAGTTCATGAATTACACTAGTTAATACAGTTTAAACCGATATACATGCCTCAGTTTTTGAATGTTTCATTGTCAGTTATAAATATTGCATTCTCAGTTAGCATGTCAGAATATTGAGCTATCCATTATAATTTTGTTATGATATATTGTTCGAATTTCTAGTTGGGAGTAGGCTTAGACCGAGTGGACTAGGGTTCAGCGTACCCGTATAGTCCCAGAACTATGTGCCCCGTAGGTTTATTAGTCCCTTCTGTGGACATTACATTTAGTGATCACGCTAGACATGCCTCTATACCCTTGGCAAGGTATATTGGGTCCTCTCGATGGGGAGTATACATCGGACTCCATGTTTAGCTCACGTAGTTTTATGTCGGTTATTAGTAGCTCCCACAGTCAGACTCTAGTGCATTGACCAGGTTCCCAATTATATTTTAGTATTCAGTTTCAGCATGATATGTACTTGGTTATTGCATTCAGTTTAGTTCATATTCAGTATCTTTTCAGTATATTCATCATGTTCAAATTATATCATTGCTCATTATGCTTTGTTCAGTTATATGTTTGTTCAGCTTTATCCTATCCTGCATGATCAGTACATTCCAAGTACTAACGCATACTCTACGCTACATCCTTTCATGATGTAGGTTAAGGTACTCAACATCCAAATAACGTGTAGATCGATTCCTGATCCGTATTCAGCAGTATCAGTGGTGAGTCCTCATTCTTCGAGGATGATAGACATGTTCTTTATATCTCAGTCTTTCATTTTTGTTTCAGTTTTACTAGAGTTAGCTGGGGGCATGTCCCAGCATCTCTAGTCAGTTAGAGGCTTATTTCAAATATAGACAGATTCAACTTTAGTATTGGAGTTATAGTTCAGTATTTATATATTCAGAATTAGATTGGGTATTCTCCATCATTTAGTTTATCTCATGTTTTCAGCTTCCGTGTAGAATTTGCTTAAGTATGCTTATGATATGCCAGCTCAGGGTTAGCTTGGGGTCACTCGTGATCCTAGGTCCCGTGTTTACGTCAAGCGGGTAGCATCGAGGCGTGACACAAATATTAAATTTCTGATTCAAACCTTAGTTTTTGAAATTAGGTATTGTGTTGATTAACCCATCTTTCAAGGGAATTGTTGTGGGTGTTGTTGTTTCCGGAAAGTGATTGTGAATTCTTGCTTTTTTATAGATTTTTTTGGCTTTGGAAGTGATTCGGAAAAGGAAGACTCAAATATTGGAGTGATTGTTGATTTATTTAAGGCAAATGACTTCCTAAACCTTGTATTCTAGTTGAATTCATATGCTTCCTTATTTGATTTTGTGTTGGGAGTAATTGGGATGAGGTGAAGAGTTTAAATTGTCCATTTGTTATATCTAAATGAATAAAAAATAGTTGAAATGAAAAAGTATATATGATGAACATGATGATGTGAATGTCCTTATTGTGATCCTTGTTGATTGATTGATGAAATGCTTGAAGGCATGATTCTATACTTGAATTGTATGAATTGTTTTCTCGTCCATGTGGTGTGATATAGCTTGTGTGCATTGACTCTGAACACCGTGATGAGACATGTGATAATGTTATAAATCCGATGGGAAATCGTTCCGGCTAGTGGTGTGAATATAAGGGAGATGGGAAATGGTTCCGTCTAGTGATGTGATATAAAGCCAATCAGAAATGGTTCCGGCTAGTGATGTGATAAAAACCCGATGGGAAATGGTTCCTTCTAGTGATGTGATATCAAACCGATGGGAAATGGTTATGGCTAGTGAGGTGATATAAAGCCTATGGAAATTGTTGCGGCTAGTGATGTGATATAAAACCGATGAAAAGTAGTTCTGGCTAGTGATGTGATATAAAGCCGATAGGGAAATAATTTCAGCTAGTGATATTGTGCCGATGGGAAATGATTCCGTCAAGAGATTGATTATTGATACTTGACGTATTTGATGATTATGCGTGAGTTACTTTGTGATTGTGATTGATGCACTTGTTACGTGTAACCGAAATACTTGACATTGAGATTGACTTATTTGATTTGTTTGATTGTTGAATTGTGAAGATTACACTGTGAATATTGGGCTTTGTGAGACGTGTATTTTAGAATTGCTAGGTCTAGCTGATTTCTTTCCTGGTTGTAGTTTAAGGAGGTTCGATTGGAGCGTAAGGGGTATACGATTTCTAGCTAGTTGCTTTGTTTAGTAGGTCATTTGTTGGGTACCGTGTTGTTGGTACTCACCCCTTGCTTCTACACATGTGTAGGTTCCGAGTACGGACCCATATGATCTTCTTCTTCTACTTCTCCTGACAGTCAAGGTTCATTGAAGGATCTGAGCGGTAGCTACTTGTCATCCTGGCGGACCCTCTTTTTCTTTTTCTATTAATCTTTGTTCTGCTTGAGAAACAAAGTGTAACACCCCAGAAAATTTTTGAGCTATAACTCAAAACCATCGTTCGGTGTGAGTAGGATTTTACCGAGGAATTTAAAATTTCTTAAGTGTTAAGGTCACTAGATGTAGCACCTTGAGTTCCAAGAAGAACTAAAGAGAGTTCATTCAAGTCATTCCTAAGTTCTTCTAAGATTTGAGTCAACTTTAAATGACCATAACTCTCCGTACAGGATGAGTTAGGTGTGCCATGAGATGGAAAATGAAAGGTCTTTGAATTATCTTTCCAACGCCACCTAGTTTGCTAGTTTTCGAGGTCGGCTGAGTGAGATATGCCCTTTTGAAGTCAGGTTGTCCAGTTAAGGAAAGTTACCCTAAAATAGTGAGGGGTATTTTTGTCTTTTCCTTACCAAATCAGATTTAATTAATTTTTAGTAAGGTTTTAAGGGTCTAATCCTATTAGGTTCAGTTTTATAATCCTAATATACTCCTAGGGTTTTAGTTGAGAGCTCAAGAAGAGAAAAGAAGAGAAAATAGGAGAAAAGAGGAAAGGATCAAGCTGTTCGTCGAGGTTCTTGACTTTTGTTGCGGATTTTCGCCATGGGTTTGATCCCTAAGAGGTATGTAAGCTTCCATAGTGTTGGGTTCAGTCACCCACGTGCCAATCATCATTTATTCAGCGCAATTTCGTTCTTGAAATTTAAAGATTTATGTTCTTGATGAGTTCTTGATAAGTGTTCTTGAAGTTTCATTCTAAATCTTGTTTTGTTTGGATTTTTATGATTTATTGAGATGAAAATGAGTGTTTTGAGGGGTGTATTGAGTATATTAGTATGTACTTAGGTTGGGTAATCGAATCCAAGTGATTGGGGAAGAAACCGTTCGAATCTAGGCGAACTAGGGTGAGAAAACGAGCAAAGAAAGTCATCGGGTTTTCTGGGCTGTGCCTGGGGCGACGCACCACCAATACGCCAGGGGTGGCTGGCGCGCCACGCCAGCTAGTACGCCAAGAATAATGCTCTGTAGTTTAGGGGCTGGCGCCCCAC
The DNA here is from genome assembly GCA_029582245.1 of Solanum etuberosum. Lineage (NCBI taxonomy): Eukaryota > Viridiplantae > Streptophyta > Magnoliopsida > Solanales > Solanaceae > Solanum > Solanum etuberosum. Next base: position 42,346 of record JAJONR010003500.1, on the reverse strand, counting down.
GCCACTCAGTACGCCAGGGTTGCCTGCCCCCACGCGTTCTCCGTCGTTTCGTCCATCTGAGTTGTTTCGAAAGGTACCTTTAATTCCCTTTGATTCTTAACACTCTAAACTACTTCTAACCACCTAGAAATCATTCATAACATGAATCATAACCTTGAATTCATAATTCAAATTCAAGGTAGAGCAGAAGTTAAGTCTTGAGAGTTTATTCGAACGTTTCGAGAAAGTCCCTTTGAGTCTTTTGAGGAGGCTTCTACAATTTTTAATAACTTGTTTCAAGACTCGAGCAACTGAGTATAAGAGTGAGGAGAATGTATTCATGAGTCTACTCTATCATCACGATATCCTTCATATCATGAACCATAACTCTTGAATTCATAATTCAAATTCAAGAGAGAGTTAAGAGTAGAGTTTAAGAAAGTCTTTGAGTTCAATTGTCAATCCTTTGAGATCAACTATTGATTTTGAGTTGAGTTTTGAGGAAGTAAGTATGGGGATTAGAAGAGTCGTATACATGAGTTCCATAATGTTCTTTAGACCCTTTAGTCGAGTCGTTCATGCTCATAAATTCCGCATGAACTCCATTCATTGAGTGTCTTTGAGAGGAGTAGCGTCTTCGAGTTCTATGGCTTTTAGCATTGAGTTCCTAATCCTTTTGAGATTATATTCCTACTTATGGTACTACTACATGTTACCCATGAAGCCCTTGAGTTGAGTTGTTCATGCCCATAATTCCGCATGAAGCCTATGAGTAGAGCAGTCTAGAGAATTCTTAGAGTCTTTTCAAGAAGTCTTTTACAAATGCTTTAAACTTGTTTTAAGACTTGAGCTTTCAGTTGAGTAAGAGTAGCAAATGAAGTTCTTTTTCTTCAAAAGAGTATATAGGAACTATGTATTCCCAAAGAGCAAATGTTTTCACATTTAAACAAGAAAGGAAACACCGATTTCCAAAAGAGCCTTTGAGCTAGTTTTCAGTAAAGAGTAAATGTTTTCACATTTAAACAAGAAAGGAAACACCGATTTCCAACAGAGCCTTTAAGCTAGTTTTTCAGTAAAGAGTAAATGCTTTCATAATTAAGCAAGAGAGGAAACACAGATTTCCAAGAGAGCCTTAGGGCTAGTTTTTGAGTAATTATCTCAAACCACAGAAAGAGTTATGTTTTTCAACATATGGGCTAGTTATATTTTGGGAGTAGTATTGAGCACCAATATGGGGGAGAGTTCAGACAACTCACAGCCCCCATAAACCATGTAGCCAACGTGGGTAGAAAGGGTTATACTTTTGAGATGATTCCTTAGTGATTTTTAGCATAGACTAGTCGATCCACTTAGTAGTTAGGTTCTATACCCCCGACAAGGTATAGGACGGCCCTGGGAGTGTTAGGCAAAATGATATATCATCACATAGCTCATAGTGATGGTTTTCGGTTAGAGAAACTCTCACAGAGATATTTTGTATTCTTATATACACAGAGATATTTAGTATTTTCATATACAAACAGAGTGTATATTGTATCCTTGCATACAAACTGAGTTACTATTGCATTTTTCAATACATTGAGTTGCTTTCTACTGTTTTAAAAGTTTTTCATATATTACATCTGTATTGTTGCTTTATAGTGATTTGACTATCCAGAGTTGAGTATCAAGAGTTGAGTATCCAGTGTTGAGTATCCAGAGTTGACTATCCAGAGTTGAGTACCCAGAGTCGATCCTTATTTCACTGAGTTGAATATCTTATCATTGAGTTGAGCCCTATTTTCTCTGAGTTTAATTTAACTAGGTTTCTTTGAGTTGAGTTGAGTTGAGTTGAGTTGTGTGAGTTGAGAAAAGGTAAGTATGTTTATTTTCCACCAGTTCAAGCTTATGTTTATACTTTAGAATTTCCCTTACATGCTCGTACATTCCATGTACTAATCCATTTGGCCTGCATTCAGGATCATCAACAGACGATTCGTTGATATCACATGCAGTTCGAGTTAGCTATGGTGAGCCTCCTTGCTTTCGGAGGGTTCCACTTGTAATTTCAGTTATATCAGTTGTTAGGATGTCATGGGTCTTGTCCCGACTTTCATCTTTGTCATTTAGAGGCTTCATAGATAGACAGTAGAGTTTGAGAAGTCTGTTTCATTTATTTTGTTAAATGTTTTAAAGACTTGAGATGCCTATTTCTGGCGAGTTGAATATTTTGTTTTATTCAGAGTTAATCTTTTGAGTTAAAGATTTTGTAATTGAGTTTATTTAATTTATTTCAGTTTTAAGCTTTTGTATGCTTGAGTTAGTCTTTCGCTTGTAGTCAGCCAAGATGAGGGTTCGCTCGGTGACCAGCAATAGTTCTCGAGTGCCGGCCACATCCAGGGTGAAGGCTCGTGTCGTGACACAAAGACTGAGACTTGTATTTATCTTTGAATTCTGTATTTTCATTAGTGGCTTGTACATGTGACAACCAGGGTTTTGGATGTTGTTTAAAATGAATAAATTTTCCGCCTTTGTCTTGTTCTTGCTTTACTGTTTTTCGCATTTTCTATCTTTTTGTTGGGTTGAGGCTAACTTGTCTTTGTGGGAATAGACAAGTGTCATCATGTCCATTTCTGGGTCGTGACAATATCATTATCCTATCTCATCAATAGTTGTTCAATGAGAATATCTTCATAGTGCAAGTGTCATTATTCCTCTAAGGATAGACGCTGCCACATTCAAAATCAAACAAGGTGTGTATGTTATCCTATAGGCTGAAAGACTATTGGTGTGATACAGATGTGCAATAAACTTTGGGGTCATTGGAATTAGATCTTATCGTTGTGTGAATTGTCATACAACAAAAGTTATCACTTATAGTATTGATATATCACCATTTGAGGCACTTTAGGGAAGAAGGTGTAGATCGCCTATAGGATGATTTTAGACAGATGATGTGAAGCCCTTAGGGGTCGACTTTGTAAAGGAAGCATACTTACTGAAACATCACCGCAAGTGTGGATCCAAGCTTTGATCACAATCGTGGAGCTATAGGAACTTGCGACTTAGAACTTAAAAATGACTAATTTTTTATATATAGAAGATTTGCGGATGTCTAGTGAAGAGCAGAACCATAGTAAGTACATTTATTTTATTTTTAAAAAAAAAGATCACTTTTTTTTATCAAATTTGGACTCGTGGTCCTTTATTAAAATCGACTAAGGGACCTAATATTGTCCATTAGTGAACAAAAACAATCAACCCTAAATGGCCCAAAAGTGACCATTCATGTATAAAATAACAAGACCCCACGATGGGGTTTCCTAATTTGAGACTTCCATTTCTACTTTTTCTTAACACTACCGCCGCTTGGAAGATGTTTATCCTTGTGACTCCCAATAGTGGTCTTCTTCTTCTCCTTCTTTGGGTGATTAACATCCTTCATAGGCGAGCTTCTCCAATCGCATCCTCGAGCAGTTTGTAAAGATTTGTTCCCTTTATCTCTGCTCCTTTATGTTGTTTTAATCTGAGCTGATGTGTCCATTTTCTTTGAAGGTGTACTACCCGGTTCAAATGTATGAGTTCATGAAGAACTCTTGGGAGAGAGCGAACCTTGTATTCTAATTTCTAGAATCTTTGTAGGTAGCCTTGTTTTCTTCTCCTACCTTGTGATGGTGTTTGATTTCTAACGCCCTGCTTTTCCTTAGTGGAAGACGAATAGGAGACAACCTCCTCCTGCGCGTCATTTTCATGATCTCTTAGTTGGATGCAAGTTAAGATTGCAGATCTGGTTCCTTGGTTCTCGTGTTTTGCTGGTGCATGTATCCCTTTTTGCTGACACTCATAGCTTAGATTAGCTAGTTCATACACAACCCTTTTGCTCCAAATGTAGCTCCTATCTGATCTGTATATATAGCTGTGGAACTCAATGGCTTCAGATTTGTACCTAGGCATGTTAGTCGTTGTTGTTGCTGTAAGTATTCCTTATTTTAAATCTGATTGAAGGAATCTGTTGTTTGTCTATAATATGAATTCTCCTTCCCGTGATTAGTAGCTGATTATAGTTTTGAAATTGTTGCTGTCCCACTGTGTTTATAGATGAATTAGCAATGTAATCTTGTAGTTGATTAGCTTTCCTAAAAAAATGCTTGATTGTAACATTCATTTGGGACATAATATCTTAAATGTCTTCTACCATTCCCACTAATTTCCATGGAACCATCCAATTTCTGACCAACGGGTTTTTCAAAGTAAGGGAGTTTGTTTCTAGACTCACTTGTTGGTAACCTTGTCTTAAACAAAACTTTAACGCCTTCCAGATGGCCATTGATTCTGCATCCATGTTGGTGGTCACTCCTATGTCTTGTGCTTCTGCATAGAGTAGCTCTCATGTGTTGTTTCAGATGCACAAACCATATGGACTTTGACTTGGGTTTCCTTTGCTCGCACCATCAGTATTACAGTTAATCCAACCCTACTCAGGCAGCTTCAAGTTCACTAGGTGGTAGTATAGCGTAGGCTTATAGTTCTGTAACTGGTCTACCATTCCTTTCCACTGATATGGAACCTCCTTAATCCATGGGAATTTTACTCTTATTAGCTGATGAATTATCATTTGACCTTGATGATTCATCCAAGTAAAAGAGTATTCCTTCCCATGTGTTCTTGCATTTCTTCTTTTCCAAAGTTCCCACATTAAAACAGCTAGGACTGCCTTTAGAACTTGATCTAGCTTGTTATTTGATTTATGTTCCCGTCATTTAATAATGAGTTGTTGAAGTGGGAGTCCTTCCATCTTTATACCTGCAAAAGAAGCAAATTGCTTCCATAGCTTTTGGGCTATGGCAGCCGTTAGAAATAAATGTGTCATTGTTTTCATATCCCCTTGTTCACAATAATAGCATTTGGATACCAGTTGTATCCTCATTCTTTTAAGGTTGTCATCAGTTGCAATCCTCCTTCTCCATATTCTCCAGTGGAAAAAAGCTATCTTAAAAGATAGGCCTTTGATCCAACTGTTCTTCATCCAGTCAATTTCTTTTTTTTTCTCCTTAGATTGTTGAAAGTTGAGCTCACTGTAAAACTTCCCCTTGTGTTTCCTAACCACCAAGCCTTATGAATCTGTTCTTCATTCATGTTGAGCTTAATGGTGTTCGTGATATGCACCACCATCTCTTTTGATATGAAAGAAAGTAGTTTTTCGACATCCCATGAACCATTTATGATAAAAGCCTTTACTTCCAGATATTCCTCTCTCACCGCCTCATCTCCCTTGAAATACAGGTTCCCTTGCTTGGTCCAGTTGTCAAACCAAAAGCTAGACTTTCCAGCTTTGATTTGCCACCATATATTTGAATCCACCTCTTCTCTAATAGTGATCATTTTTCTCCAAACATGTGATGCTCCACTGTTCCTGACTATTACAGGGTGTAGCATCTTACAATACTTAATTTAAAACAAAAATTATATTTTAACAAAATTAATTTTAAAAACTATTTAAATTAGTTGGATGACTTTCTAAGGGTGGTATCAATAGTTGAACTGAGCGATTTCTAAGTCAAATACAAATAACTGAGTTATTTTTGAGTTATAAAACAAAGTTGAGTTACTTTCTAAGTGAGCAACTAGAAGTTGGGTGACTTTTGTTTATAAAACAAAGTTGAGTGACTTCTTAAGTAAATTATTCTAAGTTGAGTGACTTTTATAGTATAAAACAAAGTTGAGTGACTTTCTAAGTGGACTAATCAAAGTTGAATGACTGAGATATCAACTCATCATTTTAATCAACTATTTTTCATTATTATATTATCTTATATCAAATTATATTAATATATTATTATACTTAGTGCCCGTTTGGCCATCCGATATGAAATCATAATTTGAAACCATGATATAAATTATGAGATGTAGTTGAAGTTTTATTTAAAAATACAATTTGGACATTTTATGTTGTATGTTTTTTCATAAACATAAAAATCTAATGAGTTTTAAAACTATTAAGATTATCCCAATTCTTTTTACAATCTTATCAAATAAGCAAAAGTTTATAAAATCGCATAATATACTATCACATAGCTATTCTAAAAAATTACAACATTTATTGATCAAACTTTAGTTCAATAAAAAAATAAAATTAAACATAAGTTGTAGTGTCTGGTCTTTAATATAATCCTCCCACATACTACGGACAATCTTCTCATGTTGAACTAACATTTCTCGATTATATAACTGAGAAGACAAACCAACATTGTTATTTTGAGTCATTTTCTTGGTAAGTAAAGTTGATAAAAATAAATTAATATAAATGGTAGAGTAGGAGTTGATCTGAATTAATAATAAAATTTGTGTTGGTAAGAATAATCTTTATATGAGATATAAATGGTTTAAAAGTAATGATATGAATTATCAATTATTTATATATGAAATAAATTGTTAGTAGATATAAGTGTGGAATTATTTTTATAAAATATAAATTTATTTGTAGGTCAACTTTAAAATTGAAAATTCTCATATCATGATTTGAAATTCCCAAATCAGCGTGATATCACTTGCCTAAACGCTGATTTCATGTCGTGATTTTATATCGCGATATGAAATCGCATATCCAAACACCTTCTTAAAGGGAAAGCCCCTAGATAAAATACTGAAAGAAAAAAAAAACCTATTAACGTTGAGTGACTCTAATACCCTTTCTAAAACAAAATAAATTATTTTTTCATAGCCCTTATAAACTAAATTAATCATCAATAGTAATAATGTTAAAAAATGTAACAAATTTTTTTTCACATCCCACATTGAAAGTAACTATACATTATACTATAAGTAATAAACAAATATTATAGCACATTTATGGTATGAATATGAAAGGGCAAAATCATTCATATCATTCATACAATACATTCATTGTATGAATACAAAAGGGAAAAAGGCACATTCATGATTATTCAATTTAGGCCTTCCATCTTCCAATTAATGTATAAATGAATTGTATTTTTTTTTCTTTTGGGAAAATATTTTTTAATCCCTTTTGACGACTTAATATACAATGTATTTGTTACCTGAAAAGTTACATAGATTTTTTGAGAATTCCAAACAAGTAATATTAAAGAGTTTTGAATGGCTTCCAAAGTGCTTTTATTATTTCTAAGCTATATGTAGCTCACTTAATTGATTTTTCCACATCAAGACTTTTAAAACTAGTTTCTTACATTTCTTTTATATTTTTTTTGTCCCTCTGGCCTCCATCTAATAGCTTGTCATAAATCATTAATGGTAGACCAAATTGTAACAAAATCATGCATATGAACTCAAGATTAGTCGAAATTGAATGTTTCAGGATAAAGAAATAGTTCAAATCCCGTGGATCAGTTTAATATAAATAATTCTTTTATAGATACTCTTCTTTTTTAAAAATTCATAAATCGCGTCTTTAAAAATATTTGTTCAGAATCAAAGAAATGAACCAAACCCGACCCATCTCAATAATAAAAAGAACTATAAACAATAAAAGGAAAGTCTACAAGGTTGTTGAAGGGTTTCTTGACTGAGTTTTCCTCTTCTCATCCCTTTTTGTCATTGCCGCAACATTGACCTACTCCTCTGGTGGGTGAGGCGTCCTTGAAGTGAAGAGATCTAGGCTATGGTTGGTCGGAGCTGGGTTCAAAAACCATCATTAAGAGTCTCCAATTTCTTCTGAACTCAGGTAGGGCGACCTTATTCTTTTGTATTCAACTCTTGTATGGATTGCTTTATATTTTTAATGCCTTAGTTTGTTGGATTTGATCCTGACGTGTATAATCCTGTTCCAATACTAATGAAGGTACCAAATTTACCTTCTTTTTCTCAAATATATCATAATCGTCTTCAAGTACATCTCCTAAGATTTTAGATAATTTACCATTTATCAAGTCTTTTATTTGATGGCTAATCTCATATGGACATTAATATTACCATCTAAAGGTTAGACTGCTGGAATGTATGCGTCCACTAGTGATCACTGGACCAGGTCCTTTGATAGAGTAATAGTGGGGAAACTGAAAAGCTCAAGTTAAATCAGGCAACAGAGTTTTACGTGGAAATCTCCTTGCTCAAGGGAGTAAATCCACGATTTTTCACACAGGATTTTCAACTGCTTTCACTAATCTCAAGCAAAAGTGAATACAAATTCCAACTACAACAATGAAACTAAACTCTTAATCTCACACTAAGTAATACCTATATTACATACTGTGCAAAAGCAATGCATCCATTGCCCACTATATTAACTACCATGAATTAATATAGACTTCAACACCTAAGACACACAATTAACTCTAACTGTTTTCTTACAACAATACACACAAAGTTGTTGAAATGTTTCTTTATGAATGTGAAATGAATCCTACAAGTTTAGTACAATACAAGAATTCAACAACACCAGCAGATAAATATTGCTCTTCTTTGGTCTATCAGGTCCCATGTTGTATGAGTTCTTTTATGCTTGAGTACTTGAGAAGAAATTTGCTCTTGCTTTGAATGAATGAATGTAAAGTTGTTTGTTACTTTGAATATATCAATCAACAAGGAGAGTTATTGACCAAAGAACAAACAACCTCGTCCGCTCCTATTGGTGAAGTACGCTGACCTGCTCACCAACCAGCTAACACGACAGCTTCACAGATGTACATCCTTTTGAACTTGGACGAGAACACTATGTTGTATTCATTCATTCCCCTGTCACTATGCCCACATTTACTAAAAGTCATTCATTCCCCCTGTCATCATGCCCACCTGTTGCATTCAACAACATGTACAAACAAATTCCCCCTTTTGACATCATTGAAAATCTAAACAGTAAACATACACAAGAGATATGCAAAGTAGTAAGGAATTCAAAGCCATAGGCAGCACAGTACATGAGCAAACAGGGAAAGTAGAGAAGACAAAGACAAAAAGAACAGGGCAATGTTATTTTTGGATCAGTGTATCACAAAACTAGCTATTGAGTACCACCAAAACAAATACATTGCCATTACAACATTGTCAGGAAGCAAAAACAAGAATAAAAGAGGACATACACTTTAGGACGGAGGGGGACGAGGAGAAAAGAACTGCAACATGATGTTCAATCGAGAATTAGCATCTGTGTGCGCCTGAAGAAGCTGCTTGGTGAGGGACTTGACCTTCTTACTCTGTGAGGTATTTGATTCTACCAGTCGAGCATTGTTAGCCTTCAACCTGATGATTTCCTCCTTAGCCACAGTGCTGGTACCAGGTCCTTGAGATTTTTCCTGTTGAAGCAGGGTCTGGAGTCAAGAAATCTCTATATCCTTAGCCCCTAGAAGAGTAGTGAAATCGTCAATTTCACGTTTAAGAGTTTCCTGCTTTTCAAGGAGTTCAGAAACCTGAGACCACCTTTCCCTCCACACATTCACACTCAATAAGTGTGGCCATAGAGAAAGTCTGCTTGATAGTAGCTTCTACCCCTCTACCAAGGGGCACCTCAAAATGATCAAAACCCACGTTCAGAAGATACCCATAAGCTATCCCATGCTTTGCATTCCTCCAAGTAATTATTCGATGCATGTGTTCAAGCATGATTCTAGGAAGATTTATTGCTTCAAGCTCATCCAATTGTTCCATGAGGAAAAGGTCTGCCGAAGAGGCCACTGTTCGCTCTTCAGTTATAGGCAAGAGTACCTTATTGACAAACTCAAAGAATAGTTGATGCTCCCCCTTGAGAAATTTCTTAGGAAGCCCAACACACTTCATGTTACCATATTTCATAGCCCGTTGTACATACTTAGTAGAAGGCTTGCATCCTTCAATAGACCGGATCCCTTAGCAGGGTACCCCCAGGATTATGCCCAAAACTTCTTCACTTAAAGTGATCTCTATTGCACGAACAACTGTACTAATTCCACCATCTTCAAGAAGATTCATATTATAGTAAAACTCACGTACCTAAGGCTCATGTAGATATGGAAAACGACATTCGACATATGTTCCCAGCTTTTTAATGCCACAGAATCAAACAGGGAACACATTCCAGGTTCAGTCAGAATCTCAGGATCAAACACCCTACCATTTAGTACCTTCTGCTTCTCAAGCTCTGCAATTCATTCTTCCCTGGTTAATACCTTTTCTTCCTCCTTTATTTTTGCAGACGAACCAGATCCCATAACAGGCTGAGGCTTAGAAGCAGCCTTTGTCTTTACACAGGCCTTCTTGGCTGGTGATTTATTATTTACTCTTGTGATCCTTCGAGATTTTTCACGTTGTTCCTCCACTTCCTTTTGAATTTTGGCTATAACTTTCACAATGTCCTTAGTTTTACTGGACCCTGCATCTTGGGACAACACTACAGGGTTCACAACAGGCGTATTATCAGCTTTTCTTTCCGTATGATTTTGAATTGTTTGAGCCTTATTTGCAATCATGGCATTACTCGTCAAATTTTGTGTGATTCCCCTTGTGACATACTTCCGATCACCCTTTTTGGAGGAAGACTCCACCAACTTCCCTTTCCCTTTTCTCATCTTTTCGCGCTCAGATTCACCAGGTCCTTCAAAACTTTTGGCTTCAATATCAAGACCTGTCCCTTCAATGTCAGCAGTGGCTGCTTCTGAGTATGTACTCATCTAACTCTTTTCGTCGTCCAAGAGAGAGGAATATCCTCATCAAATTTCACATATTCCCTTTGACCAGCATCAATAGGTGCAGTAATCTCACAGGTTTGATCAAACACAGGCTTTGATCTGTTTAGGACCGGATTCGGTGACTTACATTCAGCCTCACAGAAAGGTGGCTGAATAACTCCTTTTAAATACACCAAAATCTGCACAAGCCAGTCCTCTGATGTGGCTAAAAAGGTTAGATTATGTTCCTTTTCCTTCGTATAGGTCCCCATCAAACAACCTTTCAGACAACATTGAGGACACTGGGCGTGTTTGAGAAGTGACATCAAGCTCTTCAGTAGGCACACCACTAGTTGGATTAACCACTACCTATGCTTCAAAATTTAGGGAATTTTTACCCGATAAAACCAGAGTGGGAGAACAAGGGAGTCCTTCAACAAGATTGACTAAGGACTGATCCATGACTTCAGTCTATGGCATAGTAGATTCACCGATTTCTCCCATTCCACAGATGGGAGTAGAGGGAGAGGGCTCCATAGGAGGAGTTGAGAACTGGAAGGGATTAGGTTTTACCATTTTTGAAGAGAGAGGAGTTCTTTAGGGAGACGAGGGATTCGACATCTTATGAGAAAGAAGAGCAGAATTTTTTATTTTATTTTAAGAGAGAGGTCAGATTTCTTAGACACAAGAAAGATTGGAAATAAGAAGCCTATTTATCATTGGTATCGGATCCCTGAAGGAAGGTGACCCTTGATTTTCAAACTAAACAGACGTTTGTAACTGACATAGGAAATAGGGCAATGATGCGTGGCAATGACCGTTGGACAATAAGTCAATATAGTAGAGTGATACTGACCTTGCAAGAGGACCTGTTCCCTTGCCATAGAAAGCCCTAACCATCATGACTAAAACCTCTCTTTAGCTAGAATGCCATGAGTGTATACCTGCAGTGAGGTACAATTAGTTAATTCACAAACAATAAGCAATAACACTAGTGTAGATACCTGCCCTCCTTAGCTTAGTCAATGTGGAGGCTTCTTGTAAATTTGCTGAGGAATTAGTGTAGCTTGTGCATTCCCAAACTCAATCTGTTCTTGACAAAATGTTCCTTGCTTAGTGTTTTGGTAAAGATGTCAGCTATTTCATCCTCTGTTTTGCAGAATCTCATCACCACATTCCCTTTATCAACATTGTCTCGAAGGAAATGATGTCTCACATCAATGTTCTTGGTTCTCTTATATTGGAATGGATTCTTTGCCATGTTCATTGCGCTTGTGTTGTCACACATAAAAATAATTGTGTCTGTGAGAACACAAAAATCTTCAACCTGTTGTTCGATCCACATGAGTTGAGCACAACACGAAGCAACAACTACATACTCAGCTTCAGCTGTAGACAAAGCTACCAATTTTTGCTTCTTTGTTTCCCATGAAATCAGTGATGACCTTAGAAAATGGGCCATCCCTAAGGTATTTTTCCTGTCAATCAGAAAACCTGCATAATCAGCATCAGCATATCCAACTAAGTCAAAAGAATCCCGTGAAGGATAAAATAGGACTAGGTCCTAAGTACCCTTTAAATATGTAAGAATTTTTTTTTTCTACCTTCAGGTGTGATTCCTTTGGAGCTGCTTGAAATGTAGCACACATCCCCACGCTAAAGACAATATCTGGCCTGCTTATAGTAAGATAGAGGAGAGATCCAATGATTCCTCTATACATTGTTTCATTTACGTCAATGCCTAACTCATCACTACCAACTTTGGTACTCGTGCTCATGGGTGTATCAATTATCTTGGCCTCCTACATATTGAACCTTTTGAGGAGCTCTTTGATATATTTTTCTTGACAAATAGAAGGTCCCTGAGGAAACTGTCTGATCTGCAAACCTATGAATAAGGTGAGTTCCCCATCATACTCATCTCAAATTCACTTCCCATCAGTGCTGCAAACTCTTTTGAATGAGGATCTTAAGTAGCTCTGAATATTATGTAATCCACATATACTTGTGCTATAAGAAGCTCCTTTCCTCTTGACTTCAAGAATAAAGTGTTGTTAATTTTTCCTCTTTTGAAACCGTTTTCAAGAACAAATTTTGACAGTCGTTCATACCAAGCTCTGGGAGCCTCCTTCAGGACATACAAGGCTTTGTCTAATTTCAGCACATGATTTGGCAAGTCAAGATCTTCAAACCCTGGAGGCTGCTTAGCATAGACTTCTTCCTTCGGATATCCATTTAGAAAAGCACTTTTAACATCCATCTGAAACAGTTTGAACCTATATGGGTAGAAAAAGCAATTAGGATTCTGATTTCTTCAATTTTTGCAATTGGGGTAAAAGTCTCATCATAATCAATTCCTTCTTCTTGATTGCATCCCTTCACCACTAGTCTTGACTTATTCCTTGTAATAGTCCCATGTTCATGCAGCTTATTTCTGAACACCCATCTGGTCCCAATAATAGTTCTGTTGAGAGGTTTGGGACTAGGTACTTTACTTCTGTCAAACAGATGAAGCTCCTCCTGCATTGATTTCACCCAGTCAGCATCCTTTAGAGCTTCTTTGATGTTCTTGGGTTCAATAGTGGAGATGAAAGCAGAAAATGCAACTAGATTTCTAGTCTTTGATCTAGTGTGCATTCTGGATTCCAAGGGAGAGACAAAGATTATCCAAGGGATGAGAAGACTGATGGTTCCACCCTGATTTCTTCATAGTCTCTTAGTTGGGTTTAGCAACTTGTTCCCCTTCTTTAGAACTTTCTTTGTTGGTTTCTTCTCTGTTAGGAGCATCTGAGATACTAAAAGTACCAGGTTCTTCTGTAGCTTCTGTGTCATTTTCTTCATTTGGAACCTTTTCCACCATAGTCTTGCACAAGACTATCTCTTTGAATTTGCATTAGTTTTTCAAGTTCAAGATCATCCATGTCTTCAAGGTTGTTCATTTCACAAGATTCATCGAAGATAACATGAACACTTTCCTCTATGCACAAAGTTCTCTTGTTGTAGACTTTGTATGCCTTGCTTGTCGATGAGTACCCCACAAAGACTCCTTCATCACTCTTTGGATCGAATTTGCCAAGATCATCCATCCCGTTGTTCAGCACAAAGCACTTGCAGCCAAAATCCTTCAGATAATTGAGTGGTGGCTTTCTTCCATTCAGCAACTCATATGGAGTTTTATTTAGCACTGATCTGATGAGACATCTGTTTGTAATTTAGAAAGATCTATTTACTGCTTCTGTCCAAAAATTCATTGCAAGACCTGAATCAATGAGCATGGTTCTATCAATATCTACTAGGGTTCTGTTCTTTCTCTCAACAACCCCAATTTGATGAGGAGTTCTAGGAGCAGAAAAGTTATGATGAATTCCATGGTCAGTGCAAAAACCATTAATTTGGGCATTTTCGAACTCTGTACCATAGTCTAATCTTATCCGTGCAATCTTGCAATTCAGCTTCATCTGGATCATTTTCGCAAAGATAATTAATAACTGAGTTGTTTCATCATTTGTTCGCATGAACATGTTCCAGGTGAACCTTGAGAAGTCATCGACAACCACCAAAATGCATTTCTTCCCACCCCTGCTTTGAAATCTCACAGTCCCACACAAGTCCATGTTAAGAAGTTCTAGTGGCCTGGTTGTGCTGACACCTTTCTTTTGCTTAAAAAAAGATCTCGTTTGCTTAACTCTTATGCAAGCATCACAAATTTTGTGCCACAAATCAGCACTGTCACCCTGAGCACTCAGGCATGTGAGATTATCTCCTTTTATATAATCAAGGTCCGCAACATACATATTATTAAGCCTTTTAGCTGTAAGAATAACTTCTTTCGAAGTAAGATTAGTGACGAAGCATTTATTTGACAAAAATATCACTTCATTTCCTTTATCTCTAATCTGAGACACACTGAGAAGGTTGTGTTTTAACCCATTCAAATAGTACATATCATCTATGGAGTGTTCCAAAGATCTCCCAATCTTCCCAATGCCAAGGATGAACCCTTTCTTTCCGTTTCCAAATGAGACACCACCACCTTGGTGTGCTTCCAGAGAGAGAAAGTTATGAGTTTCTCCAGTCATATTCTTTGAGCAACCACTATCCATGAACCAACATTGACTGCTTCCTCCCTTCTGCAAAAAGAATCACTTGTTAGATTTAGGAAGACACATAAGATAGAGTTCCCAAACACTATCAAGAGGCATGATGAGAAACCCCCCCGTCCATGGTGGCAAAGTGATCTTACTGAAACGATATCTAGGACCAGGTGCTTTCCTTTTCTAAGATTTAAAGAAACTTGTTTGATTTTCTTTGGTCTTTTTCAAGGATTCACAATTTCTTTTCAAGTGACCATTTCTGCCACAGTGAGTGCATAACAAGTTATCAGAGATAGACACGTACTTTCTATGAGGGTTATAAGGGGGCTCTATCTTTTGACAACCTAAACCCTTACCACTGTTGAATTTCTTATTTGCCAAGTTAGAAAGAATATTTGAAGAATCAGTCCATTTCAATGATTGATTTAGCTCTTTATTAACTTGACTTAAGTCCCTTACTAGCTGTGAGTTTCTTTCAAGGGCGGCAACTAGTTTGGCCTCAGAAATTTTCAGACTCTCCTCTATATCAAGTTGAAAACTACTGAGCTTCTTTTTTCCATTCTTAGAGGTTTCTAGTTCTTTCTTATGTTGACAACCCTCAGTCTCCAGAATACTCAGCCTAACATTCATTTCAGAAATCTGAGAAATAAGGGTTGACTTTCATCTTGACAAAAATCCAGGTTTTCGCTTAAGATCATTTTTTCATTTGTTAATTCATCAACAAAGTTGATTAACACAATTGCAAGTTTTCTAAACCTTTTAATGGACAGAGTGTCTATGTTACCCTTAAGGTCAAGAAGTGTTACCTCGTCCTTGTCGTCTTCATCGTCAGTCTTTGCCATCAATGAGAAGATGGAGTTGAATATGTCCTCATCGTCCTTGGCTGCCATCATAGAGACATCTTCATGGTGTTCACCCTCTTCAGAAACACTAGAGGCGTTTCCCCCATACTGCAAAGGCCTTCTTCACCACTTGATCAACATTAGCCTTTTTATTAGCATGGTCAGGAACCTGGTCCCTTCGCCTTTCTTTGAAGTCTTGAAATTCATGCTTATGGCTCTGACAGTCTCTCATAAAGTGCCCTGGCTTTCTGCACTTATGACAGAGGTCATTCATTTTTGCTGTTCTGTTGGAGTTTCCCTTCTTTTGAAACCCTTCATGTTTTTTGACTATTTTTTGAAACCTTTTAGTCAAATAAGGCATCTCCTCTTCATCTTCGGAGGTATCATTTTGAGATACCTTTAGTACTACCGACTTCTCCTTCTTTCCTTCCCTCTTGGATGACTCTGGCAGCTTGTTTAACTGATGGGTCTGTAAGTTTCCGATCAGCTCATCCATTGTGAGAATCTTCAGATCTTTGGCCTTTGTAATTGCATTCACCTTTCTTTCCCATGACTTAGGAAGAACTCGAAGAATTTTTCAAACCTGATTGCTTGAATGAATGGGCTCACCAAGACACCTAAGTTCGTTAGTACTAGAGGTAAATCTAGAGTGCATCTCATGTTCACCCTCCTTCATGCTGAAATTTTCATATTGACTTGTCAACATGCCCACCTTTGACTCCTTCACCTGAGTTCTTCCTTCATGGGTTGTCTTTAAACAGTCCAAGATTTCCTTGGCAGTCTCACATGCAGAAATCCTGTTATATTCATCTGCTCCGATTCCACAGACCAACAACTTCTTTTCTTTGTAATTTTTTTTGATTTTCTTCATGTCTGCTTAATCAGACTCTCTTCTAGAATTGGGGGTCACTCGAGTTAGATCTCATTCCTTCACGTCCTTGGTGGGGATGTAACGACCATCAACTATTACATCCCATAGCTCGCTATCTTCTGCCATGATGTAATCGTGCATTCTGGTCATCCACTACCCGAAGTACTGACCATTGAAATGAGGAGGACGTGAGGTAGATTGACCTTCTTCCAGATTTGGTGGAGCCGCCATTCCTGCAGGATCTTTTCTGTTGGTGTTCACCAAATAGAGAGGCCCTTCGCTCTAATAACTATTGTTGGAATGTATGTGTCCACAAGGATCTTTACTAGAGATGGATGCAATAAATCTTTTCAAAAGTTATAGCATAATCTTCAAGGATTACATATAAAAGAGATAGATCAAGCTGGTGGAACGCTTCTCATTGTTTCTATACTATATGTTTGACTTGTTGGTATAGGTGCTAAGCTTTTTAAGGTGGTGGGAGAGTTTTGGGCGAGTTTTCCTCAAGTTTGGTTTGCATTTGCAGAATTTTATCCCAAGCTGGTGATTCATTCGCTCTCACTAAGCTTTGTTTGCTTCAGCGGAGATTTTCTTACATTGAACCGGCTGTATCGACAAAACTAGGTGACGTCAGTGGGGAGCTGCACTTGCAGATGCCTATCGCCGGTGTGGGCTCGCGCCTACGGCTCGCCTTCGCACCTATGGAGCCAAAGGAATTTGGGGAGCTCTACTCTTGCAATTTTTCTTTGTACTAGCAGCATCATACCTGCGGCCACGGGTCCGCCAGATTTACGATCGCTGAGTGTTTTATATCTCTTCTTCTGTCTTTTTTCAAATCAGTGTGTAGTAAACCCCATTGTTGTTGCTCGTTTCTTGTCCATTTCTTCCGGTTCAAAGGTAAATTTCTTCCCCTTTGTCTTCTATATCGTTTTTATGTTTCAATTCCATAATTCATTCTTATTTTAGACCTCAAATTATTTCATTTGCAACTATTGTTTTAGGACTTTTTGTACCATTTGCGGTCCGTATTCAATTCCATCTGACAATATTATACCAGAATTAAGACTCTGAATAGACGTTCCTTATGGAATGATTTGGTACTATTGGATACGAATATTGTGTGGTGATTTCAATATAAAATTGATTTCATTGTAACAGAGGTAGAAACACAGGAGTTTCAACACTTTTTACAACAAATGAGATCAGAATTCTAGAGTTTATTTAAAAAAAATATAGATTGGTCACTTGGAAATCTGCACTGACCACTTGAAATTGAGTTTTTGTGTTTTGAGTCACCTTTCGAGTCACCTTCTTGTAATTGAGTAAATCAACTAATATGAGTCATACCGATTATACATTTCCTTATTTGATGTAGTCTCTTTCATGTACTACAATATTAGTCTATTATCAAACATAATCTTTAAAAATACATAATGGTCCACCAATAACACTAGTATACTTAATCAAAGTCAGAGCATGTCATCAACATTCTCAACATTATGTATACAAGATAAAATTGGTAATAACAGAAACATACATTTAAATGAGCTCAAAGTGTCAATTCCATAATCATAATACATTCTTTACATAACGACTTTCATTGCCATCAATGATGGGAATTCTTTCAACATGTTCAACAAATGATTTGGGCAATATTCCTTCCATTGTCACTTTATGTTTATGGACTTCTTCTTTAACCGAAAAGCATTTCAATTCTATATGCTTTGCCCCCTTTGAAAATTTGACATTTTAAGACAAGAAAGATAGTTCAATAGTATCACAATAAACTTTTAATGGCCTGGAAATATTGTCGACTAGTTCAAGTCCTAAAATGAAGTTATGCAGCCAATTAGTCTAAATTGTAGTCTCAAAGCATGCCACAAATGCAAGTTCCATAGTGGATACAACTATAACACACTCTTCACACTTTTTCATGATTTGCTCCTCCCACTAATACGAATAAATATTCAAATTTCAATATTCTTGTATCCACACAACCAAAATAATCGGATTCTGAATATCAAAACAAGCCTAAACATCTTCCGAAATCTTACATCAAAATAGCTAGCTAATTAGGAAATCCTACATCACAATACACACTGAGAACCACACAACCAACAAAATCTGATTATGAATTTCCAAACAAGGCTAAACATCTTCCGAAATCTTACATCAAAATAGCTAGCTAATTATGAAAGTTTATATTAGAATACACACTAAGAACCTATCTTCTCCGGGAATATCACGATCCAC
This sequence comes from Solanum etuberosum, assembly GCA_029582245.1. Lineage (NCBI taxonomy): Eukaryota > Viridiplantae > Streptophyta > Magnoliopsida > Solanales > Solanaceae > Solanum > Solanum etuberosum. The sequence goes on along the minus strand of JAJONR010003500.1, from coordinate 23,712 downwards.
AATTGGACGTGATGGCACTTGTATTATCCAACCAAGACAAGTCAGCCAAATACCCAACATAAATCGAAAATACAGAAGTGAAACATAATGAAAGCCTAATACAATTTCAATTACGCTGATAACATAGCATAACTCAAATATAACTCCAAGACGTGGTTGTCATATGTACAAGCCTCTAGTGTAATACAATAGATTCGAAAGAAGTAGAAGTCTCAATTCCATTGTTTCTAGAATAGAACAAGAATATAATAAAAGAGTAAGAGGTATCCGCCGAGATGACGAGAAACTACCTCATAACTCTCCACAATAAGCCTCAAACGTAGAAGAGAACAAGGAATAATACGATGATCTTGACTCGTAACCTACATAGGTGTAGAAAGGAGTGAGTATCACAGAACAACGATACTGAACAAGCAAACCTAAAAATCCCTAAGTAAGGAAATACTGAACACAGGTACTCCAACCACACCAACCGAACCTCTACAACTACAACCTACAATAGACAATTAACCCAACCTAACAGTTCTCACTCAAATACAACAGAGTACGAATAGAATATCACAACTTGCACCTCAATATACACTATACATAGTCAAATCATCACAGTCTTTCACAATTCAATAACCACGATAACATTTCATCAATCACAACGAATAAGAATCAAATGAAGTGCAATAATATGAAGTTTAGTGTCATATAGATTGATGCATGTCTTTCCTAATGATACACATGCGTTGTCTCTGAGTTCAAAACCCACAGGGAACATATCTGTCCATGCACCTACCACAGATCGTGTGGCTCGACCTTTCAATATAGAATCTGCCACGGATCGTGTGGCCCGTCCCCTATTTCTCATCATTTTCCCCAAGGCCTCACACAATTGCATAACATCACTACAAATATATATGTGCTAATGATCGATGAAAAATTATAACAATCCACTTAACAACGAGACAATTAATATAGATAATTTTGACATAATATTAAGGGTAAGTCCGCTCAACTGTTCAACCATTCATGGTTCATCAATTTTCACTATATCACTAAGACTTTTCATATCATGATATCAACACAATTCTTCTTTTACCCCAGATTATCATTATTAGACCATAATCATTATTTAACCAATACTCTAAAGTATGTGAGATCCTTCCCCTCTTCCCATTACTCCCAATCAAACAATGCAATACAAGGTTCAACATGCTTAACAAAAAGTCAAAAGATTTACTTACCTCAAGAAATCAAACAATCAGTCTGGTACTTGAGTCTTCCCTTTCCATTGGACCTCCAAATCAACACAATCTAATCAAATGGGTAATTACAATAAGAACTCAAAACTAATAAAGCCCATAACAAGGACTTTGGATAGTAGGGCCAAACTGACCCAAAAATCCATTTTTGAAAACGAGGGTTAAATCTAGAAATTTGTGTAAGAACGTGTAGCCCAAGGAATTTGGCACTCACCGATAAAAATCAATTAAAAATAGAGTTGAAATCAATATTAAATCATCACTATCAATTGAGTTTTTAAAAAACCCACCAATTTGCAATTCAAAAACAAGACTTTGATGTTTAAAATCATAAAGAACCAATGAGAAGAAGGTTTAGGGTATAAAAGATTTACCTAATTGTTTATCTTGAAAACCACCTTGAAATTGCCTCTATCGAGCTTCTAGTGTTCAAAAATGGTGAAGTGGGGTTGAAATCCTGACTTTTGGGAAAAAAACTCTGTTTAGGCTGATTTTAAGCTTATCATCATGAGTTAAATGGGCCAACTCATTTATTAAACATCACGACTAGGCCTCACGCGATTGCGATGCCAAATAAATTTAATCTACGTGATCGTGATAGGCTCCACGCGATCATGAAACCCACAAAACTAACCATACGTGATCACAAGAGGGAGCCGCGCAATCGCGGTGCACAATTAGCTACACCAGAACACAAAAAACCAGCAACACAACGCTTAATATACAGCTCTTCCTCAAATGAAAAAAACTGAACCCAACACCATTCAATCGAGTGAAATCACATGAGGCTAATCTAGGATATATTTACGAAGCATGGAAACGTGAAAAACTGCATGCACAACTAACAAGCTAGGTGGAAAGGCAAACTTATAGGCCACCTCCCTAATCCGCCCTGAAATCACAAAAGAGCCAATGAATATAGGGCTAAGCTTGTCCTTCTTCGTGAATCTCATCACACCCTTCATGGGTGACACTGGAGGCCAAACATGATCGCCCTCTATAAACTCCAAAGCTCGAACCCTCATATCAGCTTAACTTTTTTGTCAACTCTGAGCTATCAACAACCTACCCTTAATCAAATGGACATGCTCCATAGCATCTCTAAGCAAGTTTGTATCCAACGAGTCCATCTCAACTACATCAAACCAACTAATCGAAGTTCTACACCTTCTACCATACAACATCTCAAATAGAGCCATCTGATTACTAGAATGATACTTGTTGTAGGCAAATTCCGCTAAGGGAAAATGTTGATTCTAACGAGCACCAAAGTCAATCACACACGCTCGAAGCATGTCCTCCAACACCTGAATATCTTCTCAGAGTGTCCATCCATCTAAGCGTGAAATATTGTACTCATGTTTAACCGAGTACCTAAATCATGATGCAAGGCCCTTTAGAACTGAGAAGTGAGAAGTGAACCTCAGATTGAGACAATAGAAATAGGCACTCCATGAAGTTGAACTATCTGACTCATGTAGAGTCGAGCTAACTTCTCCACGTCTACCTCACTTGAAGCGGTATGAAATGTTTGGACTTGGTAAACCTATCAACAACCACTCAAATCAAATCATAACCACATATTATGGTAGGGAAACCCACTAAGAAGTCCACGGTGATAGGATCCCAGTTTGAAGTAAGAATGGGCATCCTCTGAGACGCACCACCAGGCCGTTGATGCTCAAACTTGACATGTTGGATAGTAAAACATCTAGAGACAAACTAAGTAATGTCCCACTTAATACTGCACCACTAGTAATGCTCAGTTAGATCATGGTACATCTTGGCTTCACCTCGATGAATGGAGTATCTTAAGCAATGAGCCTCCCCCAAGATCAATCTAAGCAACTCATCCACCTTGGGCACACAAATCTTGCCCCCGATTCTCAATACTCCATCAAAATCAAGCACCACCTCATTAGATTCACTTCTCAAAACCTTGTGATGAATAATGCATAACTTCTTACCATCAAAATACCTCTAATTTGCTCAATCAAAGAAGCCTGGGCCTCAACAAAGGCAATAACATGACCCTCCTCTTAAATATGCAACCATATAAGATAGTTGGCTAATATCTGAACATCTCTAAACAAGGGTCTCTCCTCAACTCAAATTGCGGCAAAACTCCCCATGCTAGAGTACTTCCTACTTAAGGCTACAACATTGGCCATTCCAGGATGTTACATAATGGTCATGTTGTAGTCCTTCAACAACTCAAGTCCTCTATGCTGACTCAAGTTCAATTCCCCTGACTAAAGATGTACTAAAGACTCCTATAATCAATCAATAACTTGAAATGCACCTCACACAAGTAGTGGGCCCATAAATTAAGAATAAAAATGATAGCCCCCAACTCCAAGTAATGAGTAGGGTAGTTCTTCTCAGGGTCTTCAACTGTCTAGAAGAACAAATAATTACCTTTCCCTTCTGTTTAGTCATTGCAGGTCATGTAAAGTTTTTTTAGCATGATTTAATAACTCTGATGCATTGCTATCATATTTAGTACAATACATGTCCTAATGCATTCTTGTACGTACATTGTTTCACTAATGTAGGGTCTGAAGCTCATGCTTCTCACACTCGTGGCTAGTTGATCTTTTGACGCTCAAGGATTGGTGAGTCCTCATGTTTTGAGGACCGAGACACTTTTATAATTTTTATGTCATTTGAATTTTCATACATTTGTACGTGGTATATGGGTTACGTCCTAACCAGTTCTTTTGATTAGTAGATGGCTTATTGAGATTTATGTTAGACTTCCACTTTTGTCAAACTCTTTTATGATATAAGACTGTTTCTTTGAAATCTTTTTATCCCAATTATATTGTATGATTTATGCTAAGAGCATGTGTAAGGCCTCTTGGGTTCTATACGCCATCTTACACCTAGGGTATACTTTGCATAGTGATACTCTCTTAATCAACAGTCGGTGAGACCTCCTCAATTCTGGATGGCTCCATTTTAGTAGTTCAATTTATTTGTTTTTTCATTCATTGTCTGTAGAATAGTCAGTGGCACTTATCTTCAGTTAGTAGAGGCTTCATAGATAGATAAAGTTAGTGAGTTAGTTTATTCATGAGTATTCATAAGTTTTTAAACATTTTTATTATTATAAACATTATTTATATTTAGATTTGTTTCAGACTTTTGCATGAGATATCTATAATTGATTTTAAATGTCCATTTTATAAGGCTTCCACATGTATGTATAGTATTTAACTAAGTAGTCAGCCAGACCAAGAGTTCCCTTCAGACTAGCAATGATTCTAAGTGATGGCCACGTCCAGGTTATAGGCTTGGGGAGTGACAAATAGAGTCGCTACACATCGTTCCTACTAAAAGACATATTCTTCTTCGAATATAAGGAGAAAAAGTATCTAGACTAGTAAAAATCTAAGGATATCTACTTCACATGTATAACTTGGTCTTTCGGGTGGCTTCCTCTACCAGATGATATTTCAACTTCACATTCACATATGCTATCTCTTTTGAAATGGCTTCCAGCTCCTTCTCAAATAGCATATTTTGATTTAATTACACCGAATCCCAAAGGAACATATGAGAACAACTATTTGGTAGTTCTTCGTCATCAAAAAATGATACACCTGATGCACAACTCATAGGCTTGGAGGTAAATCCAACTCACCAATACGATGTATCACCTAGAATGGACTAATAAACCTAGTTCCGAGATTGACCTTCTTCCTAAACCTCATGACTTCTTTCATAGGTGATTCCTTCAATAGAACCTTCTCGTCAATCATGAAATTTAAAGCATGAACTCTTTGATAGGCATAATTGTCACGACCTTAAGTACACCTAGATGTGACATTGTGAACATGACCATGAGAGGCCCTAAACAAGTCACTTGACATAAGTATGAAACTATGAAATACATAAAGAGAACATAACATGAAATCGAGATATAAGTCTCAAACTCTTAAAACATAAAGGATACCAAGAGAGAGTACATGTTTGAAATAAATATGGAAATTAACTATGTCTGACAAAACCTGTAGTAATCATAATGTGGAAAGTACAAACCCCTAAAACCACGAACAATTTCTGAAAACTGAAAGACTAAGAAAGCAATAAAACTGATAATGGCCTTGCCCTCAAACCATGAGGACTCACCAATCCAATTACAAAGCAGAGCAATCTAACTTGCCCCGACTAGCGGGATGAGTGACAAATCCTATATTATAAACCAATATAGGCACATTATGCATCAATACTTTGAATGTACTGACTATGAGGAAAATGAAGTGAAGCTCTATGCCGAGGCAGAGGGAAACAAAAAAAATGACTCCGAAGAAAAAAGTTGGGGTTCCCAATTCTTCTCCATGATCAAACGTGATATCATTATGAGTTTAAAACATGATGCATGACCAGGTAAAACATATCAAAGTTCATCAACTAAATCATAAATCATGGGACAAGGTCAATGCAACGTTTGAAAATCATAAGAAAATCTTAATTCATAATCATTGAGGAAGTCATAAAACATTTTGAAAAAAAAGATAGTTCTTTGTAGTATATTTACTATTAACCGACATAGACTATGTGAGCTATAACATGAAATCTGGTGTCTTACTCCCACAAAAAAGAGATGTCTTACTTTTCCAAGGTAAAGACCATACTTCTAGCTTAGATGGATCCACTAGCTAATGTCTTTCTAAGATAAATCCTACGGGGGCACGTAGTTAGGAATAAAGGAATTGCTTCTATAGACCCAACCTCTACTAATAGTAGAGCCTCATTTACAAAGTCATCTCGGTACTAAGGAAAATCCCAATGGAAAATAGATATAATCATATACTTGGATAGGTATGAACCTAGTACTACTTATCCAATCATAAACTTTATATTTTAGAATAGCTCCTTTCAGAACCATGATGTCACCATTTATTCATATAGATATTTATCTAAGAATCTAAATCATGATCATTTTTCATAATGAGAAAACCTTTCACAAAACATTTTGAGATTTTATCTCAAAGCATCCTTTATTCATTAATCATGAATTTCATGATGCATGCATAATTTCACAATCATAGTTCATATTCATAATATAAGCATAAAGCATGGGTTCACATGAAATCATTTATAAAACATGTAATTAAATCAAATCATGCATAATAAGATCAAAATTTAACAATTGAATCATAATAACTAGAACCAACGAAGAATAACATGAAACCCTAGAAAATTGGGTTGAAAATGATAGAGGAAATTGAGTTTCTTTTGGGACCCAATGGATGAAAGGAATCCATTGGTTAATTTCCCACATACCTTGGTGATCAATTCCCTAAAGAGTGACGAAGAAACATTGAAGCTTGAAACCCTAGTCTTTTCCCTTGGGAGCATTTGAGAGAGGATTAGAGAACAAGACCTTTAGAGAATTTCAGAGTTTTGAGTGAATGAGAGGAAATGGGTTATTTGAAAAATAAAAACAATTACGTTAGAATAGGATAGAAACGACATAGTTTAGGAATTACCCATTTAACCCTGAGCCAAAATTGCCAAACAGACCCTACAGATCGACTTATGAAATGTAAGAACTTATAGAGGTTGTGAGTTTATGTCAAAAGATTTCAGTTCCATTTGTGAGGAAAATTCAATACACAGAGAGCACACATCACCTTATACACTAGAGCAGAATGGTATAGTCCAATGAAAGAACCGCATAGCTGTCGAGATGGGTAAAAGCATTCTAGAAGGTAGAGGTGTACTAAAGTGTTTTTGGGCTAAGTTACTTTCTTGTCTTTGGTTGTATAGTTTATGACTTAATATATTCACAAGCTCGATGTAAGATTGATGAAAATGTGAAAAATGTAATTTCGTCAGATATATGACACAATCCAAGGCTTATAAGGTATATAATCCAGTGAGTGAAAAATTACAGTCAATAGAAATGTTGTTTTTAATGAAGATGCAAGCTGGACCTTTAATTCTGCAAATGAAAGTTCAAGCATTCAATTGTTGCCTTCTGATGATATTCTTGATCAAGAGTATGTAGCAGTTCCTTTTTTTGCAGGTCCATCGGCTACCTTATCAATTGCACCAGCAACTTCTCCAATATTAGAAAAACCATCCAGTGAACCAACTCCATTAAGAAGATCAACAAGCGACAGGAAACGACATCCTAGATATGCTATCAGTACATCTTGTACTTTTGCTTTACTTGTTTCAGATCCGACTTTCTTTGAAGATAATGAAAAAGAGGATAAATGGTTCAAGGCTATAGAAGAGGAGCCAATGGCTATTCAAAAGAATCAGACATGGGACTTGGTAAATTTGACAGAAGGAAAGAAAGCAATTGGGCTCAAATGGGTGTTTAGAACCAAGTATCATGCAGATGGCGGCATTAAAAAACAAAAGGCAAGGCTCGTCGCAAAGGGTTATTCGAAACAACAAGGTATTGACTCCGACGACACTTTTTCTCCTTTTGCCCTCTTTGAAACTATGAGAACTTTCTTAGCCTTGGCTGCTAACTTGAATTGATCAGTGAACCAATTTTATGTTAACAATAACTTTTTAAATGAGTCATTTGGAAGAGGAAGTATATGTCTCACAACCTGAAGGTTTTGTAGTTAATTGCAAAGAAGATAATGTTTACAAGTTATTAAGGCACTTTATGGCTTAAACCAAGCGTCGCGGGAATGGTACTTTAAAATTGATTGTTATTTCCAGGAGAGTGGCTTTCAAAGGAGAAACAATGAGCCTACTATTTATATAAAAAGATGAGGTAAAAATGATTTTCTAGTTGAATGTCTTGATGTTGACGATGTGATATATTTGGGTTTGAGTGAGTATATCATCACTGAATTTAAAGACTGCATAATGAAGAACTTGAAATGTTTAATTTGGGTCTACTACATTATTTTCTTGGTCTTGAGGTTAAACAGGGAGTTGATGGCATATTTATTTCATAAAGAAAATGTGAACAAATCTTTTGAAAAAGTTCAATATGTTAAATTGCAATGTTGCTTCTATGCCGATGAATATTAATGAGAATTTATGTCGTGATGATGTTTCTGAAATGGCAAATGGGACTTATTTTAGAAGTTTGGTTGGTGGTTTGAACTACTTGTCTAATACAAGACCACACATTTCTTTCTCTGTTGACATCATATCGAGATTTCTGCACAATCCAAGTAAGCTTCACCTTGGAGCTGCAAAAAAACAACTGGGAAAAGCTTCACCTTGGAGCTGCAAAAAAACAACTGGGATATCTGGCAGGTATGACAGATCATGGAATTTGGTATTCTAAGGTAACAAATTTCACAGTAACTGGCTTTACTAGTAGTGACTACGCAGGAAGCATTGATGATAAAAAGAGCACATCGGTTTTCTTGTATAATCTTGAATCTAGAGCAGTTTCATGGAGTTCAAAGAAGTAGGAAGTGGTAGCATTATAAACTTCAGAGGCTGGATATACTGCAGCAACCTCTGAATCTTATCAAGTAGTTTCGTTTAGAAGACTTGTTGTTGATTTTAATAAAAAACCAGCTGGTGCAACTGAGATTTTTGGTGACAATAGATCTGTGTTGCGCTGATGAAGAAGCGAGGATTGTAACACCCCGGATTCGAGAAAGACCAAATGAAAGATTTTCAGAACTTACAGGTGCCACTACGGAGACAAAACCACGGCCCGTGTGTTGGCCAACTAGAACTTCTAGAAAATCATGACCCACGACCAAACCTACAGACCGTGGGTTGGACCACGGTCCGTGGTCCAGGTCTGTGCATCGTGACCCTCAGAACCTAGTCCCAAGAGCCAAACGATGCCTTGCCAGTACGGACCGTCATTCAGTCCCTGGTTCGTCGGTCAGGGGCCGTCGATGGCTCCGTCAGATTTTTAGTTGGGGTCGTTTTGGTCTTTTCCCCTATGCGTTATATCTTTAAACTATGTTGTTTAACCCTTAAACTACATCATTTTACTCAGTTCAAGCCTAGTAATTTAGTCAAAACTAACCCAAATCTTTTGTGCTCCAAAAATTCACCAAAACATAGAGCAAAAGAGGAGAAAGAGTCGACGAACCCATCAAGAACACGTAACAGGTTTTCTCCAGTTCCAGCCCCAAAATCGAAGGATTTCTCCGTCGTATTCGTTATCAGGTATGTGGGATTTCACTAGTGGGTTCCTTTCATCCACTAGGTCCTTCGAATTCAGTCATATTCTTGATTCTCTATATCTTGTTTAGACCTAGGGTTTCTCAAACCTTGGAGGATTGTTGTGATTTAGCTGTTATAGTATTTTTAATCAGATTATCATGTTTTCGTGAAATTGTTTCTTAGTTCCTTGCATGAAACTCAAAACCCTAGTTGTGTAGATCTCATAGTTTATGAATTACACTTGCTAGGTCAGTTAAACAAATAAACATGCTTCAGTTTTCGAATGTTACATTGTCAGTTCCTAAATGTTGCATTCTCAGATTTGCATGTCAGAACATTGAGCTATCCAGTATTTCATTTATGTTGCGTCTTACACATTTCCAGTTGGGAGTAGTCTTAGCATCAAGTTGGACTAGGGTTAGCGTTCCCTCATAGTCCCAGAACTACGTGCTCCTGTAGGTTTAAAAGTCTCCTCTGTGGGTATCAGATTTAGTGATCACGCCAGTCATGCCTTTATACCCCTGGCAAGGTATATTAGGTCCTCTAGATGGGGCGTATACATCGGACTCCGCATTTAGCTCACATGGTTTTATGTCGGTTAATAGTAGCTCCCACAGTCAGACCCTAGTGCATTTGACCAGGTTTTCAGTTATACTTCAGTATTCAGTCTCAGCATGTCATGTTCATGATTAGTACTTGGTCATTGCATTTAGCTAAGTTTTTTCAGTATTATTATTCTGTTTAGGTTATATCCTTTCTCAGTATACTTTTTCAGCTTATTTATTTTGTTCAGCTATATTCTGTATCTTGCATGCTCAGTACATTCCAAGTACTGACACATACTCTGCGCTACATCTTTTTATGATGTAGGTTCAGGCACTCAGCATCCAGATCACGCATAGATCGGTTCCTGATCCGTATTCAGCAGCTTCAGTGGTGATTCCTCATACTTTGAGGACAATAGACATGTTTTTCATATATTCAGTCTTTCATTTCAGTTTTCAATTTTGCTAGAGTTAGCTGGGGGCATGTCCCAGAAACTCTTGTCAGTAGAGGCTTTTCAGAATTAGTATTAGATTCAGCTTTAACTTTTGAGTGATTGTTCAGTATCACTAAACTCGTAGTACATTATATATATTCAGTTCAGTTTTGGGTATTTCCCAATTTCAGTCATCTATTGTTTTAGCTTCCGCATAGTATATGTTTTATTCAGTTATTCTTAGTATGCTTATGATATCCCAACTTCAGGGTTAGCTTGAGGTCACTCGTTATCCTAGGTTCCGTGTTACATCAAGAGGGTAGCCTCGGGGTTGACAAACTTGGTATCAGAGCCTTAGGTTCAAGAAGTCCTAGGATGTCTGAAAGCCACACTAAGTAGAGTCTCTTTCATGGGTGTGAACTGCACAACATCTAATGAGAGGGAGGCTACGAAGTGTTTTAGGAAAACACTTCACTTTATTGTTATTCTTATCGTGTGTGGATATGATCTCCTTTCTAATTTGTCGTTATGCATTTCAGATCATGCCTCCTCGTATAGCTTACCCAAGGAATGCTAATGAATGCAATGCTAACGAAGTTCCTCCAGTTCCAGACCTTGAAGTTTCGAAGGCAGAATTTCAGAATGCGATCCAGCTTTTGGCTCAGATTGTGGCCAACAATAAGCAGGCCCCAGTTCCTAGGAACACTAATGTTAGATCAGCCGCAACTAGGGTTCAAGATTTTGTTCGGATGAATCCACCCGAGTTCTTAGGGTCGCAGGTTGGTGAGGACCCATAGAACTTCATTGATGAGGTTAAGAAATTTTTTGGAGTGATGCAAGTGATTGGTAATGATAGGGTGGAGTTGGCATCCTACCAGCTTAAGGATGTTGCTCACATTTGGTTCACTCAGTGGAAAGAAAACAGGGGTATAGATGCAGCTCCTCTGACTTGAGAATATTTTACTGGAGCTTTTCTGGACAGTTTCTTTCCAAGGTAGTTGAGAGAAGTTAAGGCACACGATCTTATGAATTTGAAGCAGGGAACCATGTCAGTCTAAGAGTATGGACTTAAGTTCACCCAACTCCCCAAGTATGCTCCACACATGGTTGCCAATCCAAGGGCACAAATGAGTAAGTTTCTGTTAGGGGTATCCGACTTGGTGAAGATAGAGTGCAGGAATTCTATGCTTTTAGAGGATATGAATATCTCTAGGCTTATGACTCATGCTTAGCAGGTTGAGGGAGATAAGCTTAGGGAAATTGCTAAGGACAACAAAAAGGCTTGAACAGTGAATTATGAATACTCTCAGCAGAAATTGGGTGGTGGATATCACTCACAATTTCAGCATAGGTCTACAGCCCCAATACCTTCATCAGCTAGTGCTCCATCTCCCAAGTTTCGACAAGATCAGAAAGGTAGGGAATCAGGTTCTAAGTCTCAAGGGAGTGCTTCAGGTAACAAGACATTCCTAACTTGTCCAAAGTGTGGTAACAACTATCTGGGCGAGTGTATTGCAGGCAAGGAAGGGTGCTTTGGGTGTTGTTAGTGTGGCCAAAGGTTGAAGGATTGCCTTTCTGCCAGACAGGGGAAATGAGGTAACAACAATAAGGTTCAGTCTACAGCACCAGCAGGTCACCCATCTCAGCAAGGTACTCATCTGGTACAGGTGGCGGTCACCGCCAGAAAAGGTTGTATGCTCTTCAGGCTCGCCAGGATTAGGAAGATTCTCCTGATGTGGTCACTGGTATATTACGAGTCTTTCATTTAGATGCTTATGCATTGTTAGACCCAGGGGCTACATTGTCTTTTGTGACTCCCTATATAGAGGTAAACTTCGGTATTAGTCCAGAAACTCTTTCAGAACCCTTCTCAGTTTCTACTCTAGTTGGTGACCCAGTTATAGCTAGACAGGTATACATAAATTTCCCTGTCACAGTCTCTCAGAAAATCACCTCAGCAGATTTTGTAGAGTTAGAAATGGTAGACTTTGATATCATTCTAGGCATGGATTGGTTACATTCCTATTATGCCTCATTCGATTGTAGAACTAGGATCGTTCGGTTTCAATTTCCAAATGAGCCAGTCTTAGAGTGGAAGGGTAGTAGCTCAGTGCCTATGGGTCGATTCATTTCTTACCTTAAGGCCAGAAAGATGATTTCCAAAGGGTATATGTATCATCTTGTTCCGGTTAAGGATTCAAACTCTGAAACCCCAACCCTTGAGTCAATCCCAGAAGTAAATGAGTTTCCAAAAGTGTTTCAAGAAGGTCTTCCCGGAGTTACTCCAAAAAAGGAAATCGACTTCGGAATAGATCTCTATCCAGATACCCAGACCATTTCAATTCCTCCTTACAGAATGGCTCTATCCAAGCTTAAGGAATTGAAAGAACAGTTAAAAGACCTTCTAGATAAGGGCTTCATCAGACCTGGTATCTCTTCAGGGGTGCTCCAGTGTTGTTCATCACAAAGAAAGATGGTTCTCCCAGAATGTGCATTGACTATTGACAATTGAACATAGTCACAATCAATAATAAGTATCCCATCCCCATGATGGATGACTTGTTCGACCAACTTTAGGGTGCTAGTTGCTTTTCTAAGATAGACCTCAGATCCGACTATCATCAGCTCAGAGTCAGAGATAGTGACATTCTGAAGACAGCTTTCAGAACTCGGTATGGTTATTGTGAATTTATAGTTATGTCTTTCGGATTGGCAAATGATCCTGCATCTTTCATGGACTTAATGAGCAGGGTGTTCAAATAGTATTTGGATTTGTTCATTATTGTCTTTATTGATGATATCCTAATTTATTCTCTGAATGAGGAGGAGCATGCGACTCATCTGAGAGTTGTTCTGTAAACTCTCAAAGATCCCCAACTATTCGCTAAGTTCAGCAAATGTTAATTCTGGTTACAGTCGGTTGCTTTCCTTGGTCATGTGGTATCCAGCAAAGAGATTCGAGTGTATTCATGGAAAATTGAGGCTGTACAGCACTGGCCCAGACCTACCTCCCCAACAAATATCAGAAGTTTCTTGGGTTTGGCTGGTTATTACAGGAGATTTGTTGAAGGATTTTCATCCATAGCTTCCCCACTAACTAAGTTGACTCAGAAAAAGGTTAAATTTTAGTGGTCAGATGAGTGTGAGAAAAGATTCTCAGAACTTAAGATTAAGTTGACTACAGCTCCGGTCTTGACTCTACCAGATGGTTCAGACGGTTATGTAGTTTACTGTGATACATCCAAAGTTGGCCTAGGTTGTGTGTTGATGCAGCAATGTAAGGTCATAGCTTATGCTTCTAGACAACTTAATGTTCATGAGAAGAACTACCCGACTCATGACCTCGAGCTTGCAGCTGTAGTATTTGCCCTAAAGATTTGGAGACACTACTTGTATGGTGTTCATGTTGATGTGTTCACAGATCATAAGAGCCTCCAGTATGTGTTCACCCCGAAAGAGTTGAATCTTCGTCAGAGGAGATGGCTTGAGTTCCTCAAAGATTATGACATAAATGTGCTTTACCATCCTGGTAAGCCCAACGTAGTAGATGATGCTCTCAACAGGTTGTCCATGGGTAGTGTAGTACATGTTGAGGAATAAAGGAAAGAGCTAGCCAAAGATGTTCACCGGCTTGGTTACTTAGGAGTTTATCTTACAGACACATCAGATAGTGGGGTTACAGTTCATAATGGATCAGAATCTTCATTGGTAGCGGAGGTTAAGGAGAAATAGGATAGTGATCCTATACTACTTCAGTTGAACGGTGCAGTTCATCAGCAGAAAGTTCAGGTTTTCTCCCAAGGGGGAGATGGTGTGCTTCGTTATCAGGGTCGATTTTGTATTCCTAATGTGGGTGAGTTGAGGCAGCATATCATTACAGAAGCTCATAAATCTAGATATTCCATTCATCCAGGTGCCACTAAGATGTACCGTGATATACGGGAATTCTTTTGGTGGAACGGCATGAAGAGGGACAGAGCAGATTTTGTGGCTAAGTGTCCTAACTGTCAACAGGTTAAGGTAGAACATCAGAAACCAAGTGGTATGACTCAAGAGATTAACATTCCTACATGGAATTGGGAAGTGATAAACATGGACTTTATTATGGGTTTACCTTGTACTCGCAGACAGCATGACTCCATTTGGGTGACAGTGGACAGAGTTACTAAGTCCCCTCACTTCTTGGTTGTCAAGACTACATATTCAGCGCAGGACTATACCAAATTCTACCTCCATGAGATAGTTAGGTTACATGGGGTTACCTTGTCTATCATCTCAGATACAGGTCCTCAGTTTACCTCTCATTTCTGGAAATCATTTCAGAAGGGTCTTGGTACTCACGTAAATCTAAGTACAACATTTAATCCACAAACGGATGGTCGGGTAGAGCGTACCATTCTGACCTTAGAGGACATGTTGAGAGCTTCTGTGATCGATTTCAAGGGCAGTTGGGATGATCACCTACCTCTCATAGAGCTCGCCTATAATAATAGCTTGCATTCCAGTATTCAGATGGCCCCATATGAGGCACTATATGGGCGTAGATGTAGATCTCCGATTGGTTGGTTTGAAGTAGGTGAAGCAGCCTTGATTAGGCCAGATTCAGTTCATGAAGCTATAAAAAAAGTTCAGCTCATCAGGGATAGACTAAAAATAGCTCAGAGTCATCAGAAGTCCTATCCAGATATGAGGAGGAGGGACTTAGAGTTTGAAATCGATGATTGGATTTTCCTGAAGGTGTCACCTATGAAGGGGGTGATTAGATTTGGCAAGAAAGGGAAGCTCAGTCCTAGATATGTAGGTCCTTACATAATCCTGAAAAGGGTTGGTAATGTGGCTTATGAGTTAGAGTTGCCAACAAAACTAGCAGAAGTTCATTCAGTCTTTCACATTTCCTTGTTGAAGAAGTTTGTGGGTGATCCGACATCGATATTGCCATTAGAGAGTGTGGCTGTGAAGGGTAGTCTCACTTATGAAGAGGTGCCAGTTGAGATTCTTGACCGTCAGGTTGATAGGTTGAGGAATAAAGAAGTCACTTCAGTGAAGGTTTTGTGGAGTAGTCAGTCTGTAGAGGGAGCTACTTGGGAAGCAGAAGCAACTATGAAGGCCAAGTATCCTCATCTCTTTCCTTTCGATTCCGTTTCAGCTTGAGGTAATAGTTCCTCTCCAGTCTCTTAGCTTACTCTTGCGTAAAATCAGTCTTAGTATCTTGTTCCTTCAGTTATTCTTGCATTTCAGCATATTTGCTTGTTCTTGGAACTCGGTTCAGTTAGATATCAATTTTTAGTACTTAGTGGTAGGGATTGCAACTCCTTCCCTCCATACTCAGTTAGTTTAGACTTCATTCGAGGATGAATGTTCCTAAGGGGGAGATAATGTACCACCCCAGATTTGAGAAAGACCAAATGACAGATTTTTAAAACTTACAGGTGCCACCGAGCGAGGCCAAACGACGGCCTGTGGTCTAGACCACGGACCGTGGGTAGACGGGTATACAAAAATTGCCCTGTCATAATCTCTCAGAAAGTCACCTCAGTAGATCTTGTCGAGTTAGAAATGGTAGATTTTGATATCATTCTAGGCATGGATTGGTTAAATTCCTATTATTCCTTTGTCAATTGTAGAACTAGAATAGTTCGATTTCAGTTTCCTAGCGAACCATACTTAGAATGGAAGGGTAGTAGCTCAGTGCCTATGGGTTGATTCATTTCTTACCTTAAGGCCACAAAGATGATTTCCAAGGGGTATATCTATCATCTAGTTCGGGTTAAGGATTCCAGCTCCGAATCCCCAACTCTTGAGTCAGTTCCTGTAGTAAATGAGTTCTCAGAAGTCTTTCAAGAAGATCTTCCTGGAATTCCTCCCGAAAGGGAAATAGACTTCAGAATTGATCTCCTTCCAGATACCCAGCCTACTTCTATTCCTCCTTACAGAATGTCTCCAGCCGAGCTTAAGGAATTGAAAGATCAATTGAAAGACCTTCTAGATAAGGGCTTCATCAGACCTAGTATCTCACCATGGGGTGCTCCACTGTTGTTCTTTAAGAAGAAATATGGTTCTCTCAGGATATGCATTGACTATCGTCAGTTGAACAAAGTAACCATCAAGAATAAGTACCCTATTTCCAGGATTGATGACTTGTTCGACCAACTTCAGGGTGCTAGTCATTTTTCAAAAATATACCTCAGATCCGGTTATCATCAGCTCAGAGTCAGAAATAGTGACATCCCGAAAACAGCCTTCAGAACTAGGTATGGTCATTATGAATTTGTAGTTATGTCTTTTGGACTAACTGATGCTCCTACAGCTTTTATGGAATTAATGAACAAGGTGTTCAAGCAGTATTTGGACTTGTTCATTAACGTCTTTAATGATGATATCCTCATTTACTCTATGAATGAGGAAGAACATGTGACTCATTTGAGGGTTCTCTTGCAAACTCTTAAAGATCGCCAGTTATTCACTAAGTTTAGCAAATGTGAGTTTTGGTTGCAATATGTTGCTTTCCTTGTTCATATAGTGTCTAGCGAAGGGATCCGAGTGGATTCTCAGAAGATTGAGGCAGTGAAGAAATGGCCCAGACCCACCTCTCCTACAGATATCAAAAGTTTCTTGGGTTTGGCTGGTTATTACAGAAGGTTTATGGAAGGATTTTCATCCATAGCTTCTCCATTGACTACGTTGACTCAGGAGAAGGTTAAGTTCCAGTGATCAAATGAGTGTGAGAAGAGCTTCGCAGAACTGAAAACTAGGTTGACTACAACTCCTGTTTTGACTCTACCAGAGGGTTCAGAGGGTTATGTGATCTATTGTGATGCATCCAGAGTCGGCCTAGGTTGCGTGTTGATGCAATGAGGTAAGGTTATAGCTTATGCTTCTAGGTAGCTTAAGGTGCATGAGAAGAACTACCCGACTCATGACCTCGAGCTTGCAGCTGTGGTGTTTGCCCTAAATATTTGGAGACATTACTTGTATGGTGTTCACGTAGATGTGTTCACAGACAATAAGAGCTTTCAGTATGTGTTCATCCAGAAAGAGTTGAATCTTCGTCAGAGGAGATGGCTGGAATTTCTCAAGGACTATGATATGAATGTGCTTTACCATCCTGGTAAGGCCAATGTTGTAGCTGATTCTCTTAGCAGACTATCTATGGGTAGTGTAGCACATGTTGAGGAAGAAAGGAAGGAATTAGCGAATGATGTTCACCGGCTTGCTCGCCTAGGAGTTTGCCTTCTGAACATCTCAGATGTTGGTGTAACAGTTCAGAATGGGTCAGAATCTTCATTGGTAGCTGAGGTTAAGGAGAAACAAGACAGTGATCCTATATTGCTTCAGTTGAAGGGTGCAGTTCATCAGCAAAAAGTTAAGGTTTGCTCCCAAGAGGGAGATGGTGTGCTTCGCTACCAGGGTCGTTTATGTGTTCGTAAGGTGGATGAGTTGAGACAACAAATCCTTACAGAAGACCATAACTCCAGGTATTCTATTCATCCAGGTGCCATGAAGATGTACTATGATCTGCGGGAAGTCTTTTGGTGGAATGGCATGAAAGGGATATAGCAGATTTTGTGGCTAAGTGCCCTAATTGTCAGCAGGTGAAGGTAGAACATCAGAAACCAGGAGGTATGACTCAAGAGATTAACATTCCTACGTGGAAGTGGGAAGTGATCAACATAGACTTCATTATAGGTTTACCTCAAACTCGCTGACAACATGATTCCATTTGGGTAATAGTAGACATAGTTACTAAGTCTACTCACTTTTTGGCTGTCAAGACTTCAGATTTGGCGGAGGACTATGCCAAGCTTTACATTAATGAGATAGTCAGGTTGCATGGGGTTCCTTTGTCTATCATCTCAGATAGAGGTCCTCAGCTTACCTCTCATTTCTGGAAGTCATTTCAGAATGGTCTTGGAACCCAGGTTAATATTAGCACAACATTTCATCCACAGACGGATAGACAGGCAGAGCGTACCATTCATACTTTAGAGGACATGTTGAGAGCTTGTGTGATCCATTTAGAGCATTTGGGATGATCACCTTACTCTTATAGAGTTCGCCTACAATAATAGCTACTATTCCAGTATTCAGATGGCCCCTTATGAGGCATTGTATGGGCGTAGATGTAGATCTCCAGTTAGTTGCTTTGAGGTAGGTGAAGCAACCTTGATTGGGCCAGATTCAGTTCATGATGCCATGGAAAAAGTTCAGCTTATCAGAGATAGACTTAAGACAGCCCAGAGTCGTCAGAAGTCCTATGCATATGTAAGGAGAAGGTTGAGCAACAAAGAAGTCTCTTCAGTTAAGGTTTTATGGTGGAGTCAGTCCGTAGAGGGAGCTACTTCGGAAGCAGAAACAGCCATGAAGGCCAAGTATCCTCATCTCTTTCCTTCCAATTCCATTTCAGCTTGAGGTAATAGTTTCTCTCCAGTCTTTCAGATACTCTTGCATATATTCAGCTTTAGTACCATGTTCCTTCAGTTATACTTGCATTTTCAGCGTATTTTCATGTTCTTGGAACTTAGTTCAGTTAGATTTCCATTTCTTGTACTTAGTGGTAGGGATTATATCTCTTTCCCTCCTTACCCAGCTAGTTTAGACTTCATTCGAGGATGAATGTTCCCAAGGAGGAGATAATGTAACACATCGTATCCTAATAATACTAAACTAGTAGATTTTTAGAAGGTGCAGGTGCCACCGATGGGTGCCACCTACGGACCGTAGGGTGACCCACAGACCGTAGGTGGGGTCTGTGGTTAGCCCCTTGCAACCCCTTCCAGAATCCCCAGAAAAATTGAGCTGAGTCTGGACCTACGCCAGGACCTACGAACCGTAGGTCAGACAACAGTCTGTGGTTCAAACCCCTCAGATTCCAGACCAAGAACCCCCATCGACGGTTGCCAGGAAGGAGCGTCGGTCCATCCACCGTCCGTCAGTCTGGCCGTTGGTGGCCCCGACTGCTTTTAAGTCAGGGGTCATTTGGTCTTTTCCCTATGCGTTGGGCACCTAAACTACGTCGTTTAACCACTAAACTATGTAGTTATGGTTAGTTTAAGTCTAGTAACTTAATTAGAATCTACCTTAAGCGATTCATTCACCAAAAAATCATAAAACTCAGAGCGAAAAATGAGAAAGAGGAGAAAGAGTTGACCAAACCCCTCTCCAAGAACGCACCAAATTTTCATCAGTTTTATCCCCGAAACTGAAAGATTTCTCTGTGGAATTTGTCACCAGGTATGTGGAATTTCACTAGTGGGTTCCTTTCACCCATTAGGTCCCTAGATTTCAGTCAGAATCTTGATTCCCTTCATATTATCTAGACCTAGGGTTTTCTTGAATATATAAATTGTTGGGTTTTAGCTATTAGAATGATCCAAATCAGATTATCATATTGTCGCTTAGTTCCTCGCATGAAATTCAGAACCCTAGTGGTGTAGATTCGCTTAGTTCATGAATTACACTAGTTAGGTCAGTTTAAATATATATACATGCCCCAATTTTTGAATGTTTCATTATCATTATATAATTGTTACATTCTCAGATTTTGCATGTCAGTATTTTGAGCTATTCAACATTTCAGTAATTCAATCATAATGTGTTACATACATATTCAGTTGGGAGTAGAATTAACACCGAGTTGTACTAGGGTTCAGTGTACCCGTATAGTCCCAGAACTACGTGCCCCCGTAGGTTTATAAGTCCCATCTATGGGTATCATTTTTGTGATCATACCATTCATGCCTCTATACCCTTGGACACGTATATTTGGTCCTCTCGATGGGGTGTATACATCGGACTCTACGTTTAGCTCACATGGTTTTATGTTGGTTATTAGTATCTCCCACAGTCAGACTCTAGTGCATTGACCAGGTTCCCAGTTATATTTCAGTATTCAGTTTTAGCATGTTATGTACTTGGTCATTGTATTCAGTTTAGTTCAAATTCAATATATTTTCAGTATATTCATCATGTTCAGATTTTATTATTGCTCAGTATGCTTTACTTCAGTTAGATGTTTGTTCAACTTTATCTTATCCTACATGCTCAGTACATTTCTAGTACTGATGCATACTCTGTGCTACAACTTCTCGTGATGTAGGTGCAGGTCCTCAGTATCCAGATCATGCATAGATCGGTTCCCGATCTCCAGTTCAGCAGCTTCATTGGTGAGTCCTCATTCTTCAAGGACGATAGACATATTTTTAGATTTAGTCTTTTAGTTCAGTTTCATTTTTTACTAGAGTTAGCAGGGGACATGTCCTAGCATCTCTAGTCAGTTAGAGGCTTATTTCAGACATAGACAGATTCAGCTTTAGCAGTTGGGTAATAGTTCAGTGTTATTAAACTATCATTCAATATTTTATATACTCAGACTCAAATTGGGTATGCCCCATCATTTAGTTATCTCATGTTTTAATCTTCCGGACAGTATTTCTTTTAAGTATGATTATGATATGCCAGCTTAGAGTTAGATTAGGGTCACTCGTGATCCTAGGTCCCGTGTTTACGTCAAGGGGGTAGCCTTGGGGCGTGACATAATCACCCTTTGTCATGGGGAATAAGTAGGAAAAAAGTGGTAATTTTGGACAAGGAAAAATAAAAAGCAATAGAAGAAAAATTTGTGAAACCAAAGCCTTATCCTACTAGAGGCTCTCAGAAGAATTTGATGAGCGGTCCTATGATAAGAATCAAGGCTAGAACATTAGAAAACAGAAAAAGTAGGTATGTGATTGATGAGGATCATATCCCCTATGTTAATGTAATTGAGGAAAAAAAGGGTAGTGAAACGAAGTCTTAGGACATTATTGTGGTAGTTCAGAAGAGGATGAAAGATGCTCTAAAGGCAAAGCCCACCAGACTTCGAGAATTGGGAAGGCATGAGAAAAAGGAGTGGAAGAACCGTAGAAAAAAAGGAAGGAAGAACTTGTGAAGAAAAGGAAGTAGGAGAATGCGAAGAGAAAAAGAGAAGAGTCTATTGAACCAAGTTTTGAGTCTGAGATGGGACCTGCATCAGATAGCAAAAAGAGAAAAGTTAATAAAGAAAAGAACAGCGAAAAAAGGTTAGTATTTTGAAAACACAAAAGGTACTCAATGGGAGGGTCTTCGACCCTGAGATCAGAACCAAACCTGAGGGTCCTGGTTGATGATGTTGAACTGCAGAGCTAGATAGACTTGTTTCAGGGGCATGTGAATGTGTTGTATGACCAAAGAAGAGAGGAAGTTATACTACAACGTGGAGTTTACCAAGGATAACAGTCTGGTCACCCAAGTGAATGGCATTATTATTTACTTGAATGAGGACATTTTTGGAGAGGTTCTTAAGGTGCCGGGAAAGGAATCAAGACAGTTTCAAAAGGATCTCCTTCAAAGGATTTGTTTAGGAAATTGGAAAACTTCCAATTCTCAGTTGTGTGGGTATTCCCAAAAATTTCTCAAAGGAAAATATGAGCTTTATTTCAAATTTATCAATAAGGTACTTTTGCCTAGGACTAGAAAGTGAATTGTTGCATCTGTTGTTGATCTATTCCTCATGGTATCTCTTAGCAAGGTCGTAGATATTAATCTCCCTACTATTATGTTGGAGCATATGCACAACATTATCACTACTATGGATGGAAAACATTGAATGGAGTATGGCTACCTACTGACAAGAGTATTCAAGTACTTTTCTATTCATCGTGGCAAAGGAATCAAAAGAACTTTAAGACGGGCATCTCTCTAAACACACTTGTTGAGTGTGAATGTGTTGAAGGAAGGACAGGGAATAACAATAAGAGCTCTGAACTGCATGAGGAACATGAATATTTGAAACATGAGTTAGAAGAGAACTCTTATTTTGTCCCCTTCCTATTTTTCTTGTTGATAATTTTAGTTGGCATTGTCCAGCTCCTCTTTTACTTTTACCGTAGTATTTTGAATGCTAACGTTTTATGATCAGTTAATGTTTTTTCCTTGTGTTTACTGGCTTCTCTTATTCCTTTATGCATTTCGACTCATGCTCAATGTTACTCAAGTGGCCATGAATTTTCCTAAACTGCTTACTTCAAAAGGGGGGAGATTATGCTATGGTTATGAGGGATCAGTCAGTTGTAAGCAATGACCTAGTCATGTTGAGAAGTGGAAGATGTTGAGTAAGTTTATCATCATGAAAAGGGGGGGGGGGGAAATGTTATTCCAAATTTATAGTGAAGTTTCAATGATTTAATATACTATGAGATCTGATAGGGGACCTAATCCTCTGAGAGATTGAGAGTTAAGTTACGTGAAAAGGAAAGTTGTAAAAAGCTGCAACCACTACCACTACTACATTGACATTATTCTAAGGTTTTTGTCCATCCTATAAAAGCTTTTCACAAATGTCATAACCTTAGTTTTTCCATTCTATGAGAATCACACAGGAAAGTCATTCTCTTTAGAAATATTTCTCATATGCAGCAAGAGACTTGATAGAGTTATCTTTCGTTCTTAGTTGTTATTTGAGAACATAGTTTTCTTCTTATTCAATGTAAGATCTATTCCAGAGTTATAAAGGAATTAGATCAGTTTGAGTGTTTCTTCATTATTCTGAGTTGTAGCTAGAGCTAGCTATGTCGTGGTTTTGATTTCTATATCGACTGAGTAGTTGGTGTTGTGGGAAATACAAGTATTGCTCTACTTTATGTAATAGAGTTGTTATAGAGAAGGAGAATGGATTAATAGTTTAATTCCAATGTTGCAAGAGTTTGTAATATGAATCTTAACTCTTTGAATTTATTGGAGTTGTGTTGAAATTCCGTGAGACATGTCATGGTTTTCTCCTTCCTTGAGTAAGAGGGTTTCCACATTAACTCTTTGTGTTCTTATTTTAACCTTTTACTTTACGCACTATTTTATTGAGTCAAGAGACTTGATCCATTGACTAGTAGTGGAACCATGTATTTCATTAATATCGTTAACCTATTGGAAAATTTGAACGATAGGGTAGAGTTCATTGCACACAAAAAATAACTTGCTAAAGCATGTATTATTGCAAGTGTGTGACAAAAGCTTACCATCATGAAGGGAAACAACCCTGGTATTTACGTAAAGTATAAAAACAACACATAATGTTTATGTAAAAACTACTGTAAAATAATACCAATCTCTTGAAAATCTTTGCGGAATAGGATCCGACAGATAGTAGAATAAATATGCCACCTCAAGTAACATTTTTCTTACTATATTCCATGTAGGATTTGACCCCAAGCCATTGTACTACTATATTTGACTGCGATCACTTGCACTAATTATAAGGTTTGATTAAAGTATGTCAAATTTTGGCATTATTATTAGGGAATAAGATTGTGAAAATTACTTTTCTTTACTTTATATATGTAATGACCCGGTCGG
>JAJONR010003499.1:0-82342 GCA_029582245.1 Solanum etuberosum | reverse complement strand
AAAAAAAAAAAAAGTATCATTTAATAGGTTCATATATTGTGTGGGGAAGTCATAATTCAAAAGTTTTCATTTTAATCAAAGTAGAGGGGGCCGCACGTTGTCTTCCCTTTGAAGACTAACTCCATTGAGATTCCTTTTATCTGAAGAGAAACCCACCATTCGGTATGAAATACTTCTACTTAATTTTGAAAAAAATAAGTAAGATTTTTTATTTACTTTTTATGTTTGATGTATAAGTAAAAAATATTTTTCTTAAAAATAATAATTGTATCTCAATGAATACTAGTATGAAGGTGGGTTAGGGCTCATAATGGAGAAAAAATTACCCGCAATAGTATTTGATTTACGAATTTAATTATGTGTGAAAATTATGATTTACGATATTTATGTGGTAAAAATGATGAACAATTTTTAAAACATTCTTTCTGCTGGACAAGCTTATTTAGACATTGCTAATATATCATCTTTATCACAAGTTTTATTATAACTATACAATATTTTATAATAGATAAATCCTAAATATGTTGTTATTATATATATAATAATATAAATGACAAATTACGTAAATATCAATCCATAAATTTTACTCTATCATTTTTTTAGCTCAATTGATAATATTATCCAAAATGGTCATTAACCCCCCCCCCCTCCCCCCCAAATAAAATAAAAAATGGCCATACAACCTTTCTTTCTTCTTCTTCTTCAACTTCTTGGTCCTCCTCCTCATCCTTCTTCTTATGCATTTCTTCGTTGTCGTCGTCGTCCTCCTCCTTTTTCATTATTGGTTTTCCTTTTTCTATAAAATTTAATGTATCGCAAACATGAATTGTTTCGAGCGAGTTATATATCAAAGACTTTTGAAATATCGAGAGTATTTCATATATAAAATTTGAGACTGTTTAGAAGTGATTTTGAGTTGATCTAAATTGAATAATTAGTGTATACTTCATGTATAGTTAAACTATATTCATCTTTATTCTATTCTATTTCTGAAAAAAAAAAAAGAACTTTTTGAATGAATCAAAATGTATAGTTAGTGTATATGTAAACAATATTGTATAGTCAATATATACTTTTTATGATTTTTGATTATTTTTTCTATAAAAAAAGCATAATTACGTTTATCTTAAACTAATTACTTATTATATTTTAAAAAAACATCACTATTTACCAATCAATATGTATTAAATAATTTTTTTTTAATCTATGGTTAGCTTTTAGTAGATACCATCGTTTCTACTTCTTCAATAGACGTAATTCTCCTGCCAGATCCATCAGAGAGCAGAGAGAGGGGTGGAAAACTTGTCGAGTCTCTTCCCCTATTTCATCCACTTCTACCTGACAAATGCAGTATATTTTCTACTAATTACAAGAAAATACTTGTCTCTCACATCAAATGGCGGTTCCGATTGAAGAAGCCATTGCTGCACTATCCACATTTTCTCTAGAGGTAACAATGTCTATTAACACTCTTTTGAAAATTCAATAGTTTTCCGTAAGTATGTTTTCCTAATTGGTGAATTTCTTCCTTTGTCGTTATAATTTCAGGATGATCAACCAGAAGTACAAGGCCCAGGGTTTTGGGTTTCAGCTGAAGGAGGTGCAACTATTAGTCCAATCGGTAACACATCGTTTTTACATTTCTTTTAGGTTTTCAGTTCTAACTAAGTATATTTTCCCCCATTTGTTATTGTAGTTAGTAATTCAGTAATTTGCTTGATCTTCCTTTCTGGTTGCAAGCATAAATGAATTTGCCTTCAGTATTTGTTTTTGATAAATAAGATTACATTCAATATTGTATTGTTAGTCTTATTATTATTTCTGGAATTTCAAGCTATTCCTTGTGAATGTTCCTTGTAGGTCTTCCTTTCTGAAAGTATAGCCCACCCATGAAATCAAACTGCCTCATTTTACTACTTTTTTTAACGTTTCAAAATGAATTTGGCAGAGTACAGTGATGTGGCTGCATATAGGCTGTCTTTATCAGAAGACACAAAAGCTATTAACCAGCTGGTATGTGTTAAGAAACTGTATCAGTATTCTGCTGCTGAAATTGCATTCCTTTTCCTTGATGTAATGCTGAAATTGTTTGCAGAACACACTTATACAAGAAGGGAAGGAAATGGGTTCTGTGCTCTACACATATAGAAGTTGTGTTAAAGCGCTTCCTCAGGTTGGTAAAGAATTTCAGCTTCTAACAGAAAAGATTTTGATTTCTTAATGAGATAGGTTTTACATTATCAGGATCTTCTACTTTGCTTCTATGCTTTTTATTTTTGTTTGGTTGGTGAAAATGATTATAATATGTGGTGGTGGTTTGTAGTTTATTTCACAATATTTTGTATATCTTTATAATGGTGGCAGCTTTATGAGAGCAGAAACGATGAGCAACCTCAATTCAAGCTTTAAAGTTTAGCTAGAACAAAGAGCATAACCTTGTTAATTGACTAGTATAATTTCCTCACAACTGCGCCCAAGGCATATGACCATGTCAGCTGGTCTTGGTTGCTAGATGTCTTAGGCTAACAAATTTTTGGTGATAAGTGGACAAAGTGGGTCAGATTCTGCATTTCCGCAGTCAGATTTTCCATATTGATAGATGGTGATCCTTAAGGTTTCTTCAAGTCTGGAAGGGGTTTAAGGCAGGGTGATCCTTTATCCTTTATCTCTTTGTCTTGGTGATGGAAATCCAAGCTTAACATTCAAAAAGGCAGAGAGTTTGGGATGGTTTAAGGGCCTATGCATTGGTAAGAATGGAGAGGAAGAAATGGTACTTACACTTTCTATATGCAAATGATACTTTACTTTTTGCGAGGCAGAAAAAGACCAGCTATTGCATTTAAGAGGGGTTTTGTTAAGTTTTCAAGCAATTTCTGGGCTGAAAATCTGTCTAAAAGCAGTATATTTAGCATTAATGCAGAATGTTGCATTGAGGAATTAGCTGATATTTTGGGGTGTGAAATGAACAAGTTTCCTACAGTATATTTTTCATTAGGGATGATGAAGAAAGACAAAATTATTTGGCCATGAGTAACTGTTAGAAGTACAAATAAGTTTGTTTCAGAATATTTTTTAGATGTACAGATAAGTTAACCCCTTGGAAGAAATGATATCTGTCTTTTGGAGAAGACTTGTCCTAATTAGTAGTGTGCTTGATGGAATGCTAACATATACAATGTCTCTGTTTTCTATGTCTACAACATTATATAAGAAGAATCTATACATTAGTTTTGATGGGATGGTAATGCTGATAAAAGGAAGATCCATTTAGTAAGGTGGCAAGTGGTAGCAAGTGATAAGAAAGAAGGTCACAGTAAAGTGGTTTTCAGCCTCTTCCCTTACATCCTTACAGTCAAGTGGCTTTCAGCTTGGGAGTGAGGAATTTGAAATTTCATATCAAAAGCTTGCTATTTAAATGGTCGTGGAGATACATTAGGGGTGGTAAAGAAATTTGAAAAGGCTTATAGATGATATTTATAGAAAGATGGATGGTTGGAGGCAAAGTTCCACATAGATGAGCAGGGAAGGGGGAGTTTGAGAAGAAGATTTCCAAGACGTATTTAGATGCTTTGTGCTTAAGGAGGCTATGTAGCTGATTATCACTCAACCTCAGGATGACAATTAGAATTCTAGAGAAATTTAAATGACTGGGAGCTGGAGGTTTTTTGTCTAACTTATCAACTGGAGTCAATCTCAATTATTCAGAATAAGGTGAATGGTTTGTTCTGGGTGAATAACAAGGATCGAATGTTGTATGTCAAAAATTGCTACGATCTTCTGCTAAAGCTTGCAGGTCAGGGGGTTTCTACTTGACACTATCTGGAAAACTAAAGCTATTGTGAAGGTAGCTTGTTGGGGATGGATTGTCACTTGGGATGCTTGTCTAACTCAGAATAATTTACAGAACAAGGTTTTGTTTTTAGTAGTAAATGCTAAATGCCTGAAGAGGATCAGGAATCAGTGGAACATTTTTAATTGTTGTTAAGAATATAATTAAATAATAAAAGTGTACTCTCTCTAACAGCTTAAGCTTTTAGATGAGATGGTCACACACTTCAACATGGTATCAAAGTAGGCAGAGGTCTTGAGATTGAATCTCATCGTCACCCATTTCAAAAAGATTTTCACGTGCTTGACTCATGAAAAAATATCAGGCCCGCACGTGACTCGTGAGGGGGCTTGTTGAGAATAGAATTAAATAATATAAGTGTGCTCTCTCTAACAGCTTAAGCTTTTAGATGAGATGGTCACACACTTCAACAATTGCACTGTAGAGTATCCTGAGAATGTTGGGAGCTGCTTCTTAATGTGATTGGTGTTTCATGGGTAATGCCTCTGAAGATCAGGAGTTTACTGGAATGCTGTCAATGTGAAAGGATGCCTAAAAACTTGAAGCAGATTTGGAACAACTCTAATATGCATTTTCTTGACTTTATGTCTGGAAAGGAACAAGGCTTGCTTTGAAGAAAAAGTATGCACATTTCTAAAATTTAGAATACTTGTTTGCATTATTTATATTCTTGGTGTGATAGTAATATGCTAGATAGTCTGGATCAGTACATGGACTTCTTAAGTTTTTTAGAATGGGTCACTTGATACTTTTATGGTTGGAGTTTTCGTGTTTCTTGTATTTCTTGTATCATCTTGGTAGTCTATTAATATAACTTTACCTTTACAAAAAAGCTTCACCGAGGTCTCTAAACTAAATCAAATGACGAAGGGCTGCAAAATCCTCTACTAATCAACACATCTAGCATAAAGCTCATAAAGGTAGCTTCAGTTTAAACCAAAGTGCTCCCATTGTGCTACCTCGGGTCCACATATAAGGAGATCTAGACAGATATCCCTTGGCTTGTAGACTTCAGTAAACAATGCAAGCCATTTAATAAACAATCCAATCGTAGCTGCTTTCTTCTTTGATGACTTCAGACCTTAACTAGAAAGGTAACAAATATACACTTCCTTTCAAATTCATAAAATTCCATATACCGTTTCTTGAATGTGTTAGGGTTTATTAAATTGATTCAAGTCTACATTTATATGTAACCACTTCTTCAATGTGATGACAAGCTAGCTATTAAAAGTCGTTGTGTTGTCACTTAAAGCTATGTGAAAGGAGGGATTATCACTTCATGGGTGAAGACATGCGCTTTATAGAGGTGTTTGCTTCTAACAGTACCCATTAAGAAAAGTGTGTGCTTCAAACATGATGTGCATAGTTATCCCAACAAGGATCAATCAGTTCCTTGAATCTAAACTTTAAAGAGTTAGATTAATATCAAAATTATTGTATATTGGATGCTAAAATCTGTCATTTAATCGTAATTTGTATTTTGTAATAAATTCATATATGTTGGTATAATTTAATTTTCTGTAACTTGTGCACTGCACATCGTAGCATCCATTTCACATTACGTCTTTTGCTTTAAGCCTCATGAACCTTCTCATTTTTTTTTCTCTTTTATAACTATTGAGCTATATTATTGTCGCGATATTTAGTATTTCATCTACTCCCGGGCTTTGGTTCAGTAGTAAGGAGCACATCTCTTGATGTGTAAAACTGTCAATGAGGCGCACCTCAAGAGTTTGAGTTCTGCTATGAGGAAAACACCAGGTTTTTAAGTGGAGAAGGGCGAGCTCATTATGCATCAAATTTCGAACCGTGTGCTAAGTAGGTCTTTGGGGATTTCTCGGTTATCAAAAAAATGTATTTTATCTAGTTTGCATTTTCTTTGTACTTTGTTTGAATGTTTATTGTGTAGTTAAATGGGTATATGAAGCCCCAGCAAGACTGCAAGAGAACTAGTGCTGAAAGCTAATCTTTTTGAGAGATAAAGTTCCTTGTTCAATTATTTAGACGTATTAATCGCAGATTGAAGTTGTTAATCTTTCTTCCTTGTACATATTTATTTGATGTTTGCACCATGTTTTTGCCACTGTCCTACTTTTTCTTTTAAAAATTGTAATAGTTAAAGACATAGTATTGCAGCTGCCAGATTCTATGAAGCAAAGTCAGGCTGACCTATATCTCGAAACTTACCAAGTTTTGGATTTGGAAATGAGCCGTCTGCGTGAAATTCAGAGATGGCAAGCATCCGCGGCATCTAAGGTTTGAACTGGCTATTCTGTTTATCTATAATCTATACTAATGATGGAAATTTCTTCTCACTCAAGCTTTTCTGCTTGATCCGTCTCAATGCAGCTGGCAGCTGACATGCAACGTTTTTCCAGACCGGAGCGTCGTATTAATGGTCCCACAGTAACTCATCTTTGGTCTGTACACGTGTTTTATCTTTTCATTAGTCTGTTCTCTTGTACTTCTAAAATAGATTAGTCTTTTCTCTTTATTCTGTATTGTGATGATTTATTACTGGGTAAAGATTACATGTTACTATTTTGTATTCACATCCTTGATTGTTATTGCTTCTTTTAGGGTGTGTATAATCTTGGAAAATGTTGACAAGAGGGAAAGCGGCCCTCCACCTCCAATCATGAGGTTGGGGGTTTGAGTCACCAATATAGCAAAGTGGGAAAAAAACCACTATCCTGGGTACAGCTGTTTTTTGCGTGGGGGTTATGGTTTACCAAATCTGAAAAAAAGATATTCGGAAACATGTCAATTTTCCGTTAGAGTCTCTTCTTTAGCACAATTGGAAACTGCTATTTACATAGCAGTTTATTTTCAAAAATTTAGATAGGTGTCAAAGACAAATTTGGATAAGTCGAGATTTACGGAATGCAGTACTTGGTCCGGCTGCTGAAAATTTGATCTGATGAACATAGCTTATTACTTGAGACGTAAAATTAGGCGAGGCAGTCAAATTCCTCTCTACATAGATTTGACCTAGAAAGCCAGTATGTGTTTGCTCTTTTGGAGATGATGTTCATGCAGTATTGTTTGATTAATCTTTGTGATGCAAGCAGAGACCAGGGATTTGCACAGATCCAAATCATTTGATGAATTCTTCTTTCAAATATGCCACACCATGTCACCACCTGATTTCTGATTATTACATGATTATTTTCCCAAAAAAGAAGAAGAAAAGCATACAGTTGAGAACAGTTGAAGTTTTATTGTGAAAATGAACTTGCACCTTTACTAGTTCATTTAGTTTATCTTTTCTGTTTTATTGAGCTTATGCTTGGTGTATTTTCTTCGTCTTCCATAATGCACTTGAATCACTAACTTCTCACTGATCATTGGGGCATAAATTTCAAATGAATTTATTGCAGGTCCATGCTGAAATTACTTGATGTTCTGATCCAGCTTGATCATCTTAAAAATGCAAAAGCTAGTATACCTAATGACTTCTCTTGGTACAAAAGGTGTGTGTCATAGTTGTTTGTATTTCATGAGTGCTCAACTTTTCCATCCCTGCCATTTAGGACAATTGGTTGCACAATGGCTTAACATGTTATAAATTGATTACTTAAAAGTAGTAATGCTTTTATCAGTTTTGGTAGTGTTTGTCAATCAAAAAACAAGGAAAGTATTAAGTTACCAGATTTTTTTTAAAAAAACCCCAAAAAACAAGGGAAATATTTGAAAAAAGTGATCATTCTAAAAGAAAATCAATGTAACTGATGGTAAAAGCTCTTTCATTTTCACGACAACCTCATGCTTGGTGTTAATTCATGAGAATGTCTTCCATAAGTTGATTGCAATCAAGAATTTCTTATTTGCATATTTTATTGAAACTCTCTTAGTAGCATATTTCTGGGGTAATATTTTGTAAGGTGTTGTATATTCTTGTTCAGTGTATACTGAGTGTGGTCACTCTTTGCTCCAAATTTTTGTTCTGATTTTTCAATTTGAAAGAGTTCTTGAAAACATAGGATCTGTTGTGCCCCCTAAAAAATTGTGTAACCACCAAAAATTAGAGGTAACCCCAACACCCCCTCCCCAGAGCATCATAGGGTGTGGAAAAGGCAGGATCCTGGTGTTGAACTTTGAACTGCCAGTCTGCCAGGATGAAGGGGCCAAATCTTGGTGGTCCCCTCACGGTGTAAAGGAGAGAACAATGGCCAAGAAGAAATGGTAAAAGCCAAAGGTCCCACAAAATCTTATTTAATTGTTTGTTTGTTCTGGGTGCTTGCATCAGAGAAACAATTTAGTATCATGAAGTATCAATCATCAAATTTTATGTTTATAATGAAGTAGCCTAAATTTGGAATGAAATGAGCCTGAATAGAGCGCAATAAATGCAGAGGATTCGTATAGTCCACTAGACTAGTTAGGGATTAAGCTTAGCTGATCAATTGAATGAAGCGGCTTAAAGAAATCTGTTACATGGTTGTTCTCCTTTTCCCCCCTATTTTGTACTTTTCCCAACACCAGGAAGTTCAATGTAACCATCCATTTAATAGAACTTCTTCCTGTTTGAAAGCGTTTCATTTGTTTGTCATATCCAATATGCCAGGACATTCACACAAGTTAGTGTGCAGTGGCAAGATACAGATTCAATGAGGGAGGAGTTGGATGATTTACAGGTATATATCTACTTCTTGTGTATGTTTAGGTTTTTGAATCATGTTAACTTGCACGTATTTGTATGTGCTGAACATGAATTGTTACATACTTGCAGATCTTCTTGAGCACGAGGTGGGCTATTTTGTTAAACTTGCATGTTGAGATGTTCCGTGTGAACAAGTATCCTTCAAATGAAGATTCTCTACCCAGAGGAATGGTTAATCAATGTTGCTGCACTGAGTGAATTTTGTTGCATATGAATGTATGTATTTATGACTGGATGCTCATGACCCCTAAGATCTGTCATGATAAATCTCATGTTATTGGTGGCTAATCCCAAAGAATAAAGCCCGTATGAAGGAAAAATTCTAAAACCTATCAGAGAAAGGTGGGCCTTTTTAAATTTAGATCCTTGCGCCAACTGATTAACCATTCTTATATTGGATGCTAGACCCGAACCGCTATCTGATGAAATTAATTCCCTGCACAACATCAGTGCCTCTCCAGCAATTCTCTCAGCTAAGACTAAATACATGACAACTCCGATGCAGATTATGAGGCCGACCTTGAAATTGTGTTGCAAACACTACTCAGAAGTGTTATTCTAGAACCAGAGAGACCACTGGTTAGTCAACCTAACTCCGACTTCTCCTCTCACTTTGATACTACTCTCTCCCATGGAACCAAGTAGGTTCGAACTCTTGCACCCAAGGGTGTTGCCTAGTGGTCAATGAAGTGGTTCAAAACTCGGTGGAGACAAAAAACACTAGGTGATTCTTCCCATATGTCCTAGCCTTGGTGGACAGAGTTACCTGGTACTTGTTGCCGGTGGGAGGTGGAAGGTATCCCGTGGAATTAGTCGAGGTGCAAGAAAGCTGGCCCGGACACCACGGTCATCAAAAAAAAAAAGTAGGTTCGAACTCTCACACAATCAAAACCCACATGATAATGACTTTGAGGTGGACCAAAATTGTAACGGTAAAGGATTGTAAGTTTTTTGGTGTCAACATGTCACTGTTTGAGCATGAATTTCTACAACTACGACAAAAAAATTAGCATGCAAACAAACAAAGAAAAAGAGATCAAATAAGGATATAGAGTTGGAGAAATTAAAATTCTTGGTCAATTATGATGGGGTGAAACTCTGAAAGATGGGGTGATAGCACTGAAAGGGGTAGGTTTTTCAAATCTCATTCTAAATGAAGCTACAGATGCTCAGTTGGAATGTGCGGGGTTAAATGAAAGCAATAAAAGGAAACTCTGAAATCTTTAATCCGCTAGTTGAAAACTGATATACTATGCCTTCAAGAAACCAAATGAGGAATGGACATCTAGCTTATCGCAAGTGGGAGATATTGTATGCCTTCAAGATACCAAAATTGAGGAATGGACATCTAGCTTTTCACAAGAGGTGTTTGGAACTAGATGGATTGACTGGGCTGAATTACAATCTAGTGGCAGTAGTGGTGGGGAGATAATACTATGGGACGAGAAGTTGGAGCTGTATAGGAGTGCAACACGGATCCTATGCAATTTGTTATATGCTGGAAAGTGTCCAAGAGTATTTTCGGTGGTATTTCACAGGGGTTTATGGCCTTCACACAAATCCTCAAAGAGAGAAACTTTAGGATGAGCTTGCCGTAATCAGAGGACTATGGAATGATTAGTGGGTGATAGGGGGTGATTATAATGTTTGCAGATATGAGAATGTGTGTTTAAACAGCACCAGCTGATTGTTAAATTAGGTCTTGGGCCTAACTCACACCCCAAAAGCCAACTCGGGTGTGCTTCCCCAATTGACATGACTCACAATCTAACTTAGACAATTTGGACAAGCTAGGTACCATCTTTTGAAGTTTGGATAAACTAGGGTGTCCCAATCGTATGTGGATTAAATGTGGAGAGTCTGAGATTGAACAAACTGTAGTGGATTTGTGAGAATTGAGATAATAAAGTCCATTTGACTCATGCCCTTCGCCAATCATCCTTCTCGTATTGAGGTCCTGTATGACAAAGAAGTCACTAAAAAATGAGACGAAACAATTTAAAGCCTTGGCCGAACGACTTACTGACAAGAGGCTGAAGGGACAACCATGGACAAAAAGAACATTATTTAGAGTCAAGGAAGGTAAGGGATTGGCTTGACCGACTCCGGCTGCCATGGTCTGAGAACCATTAGCTAATGTAACAGTGGGAAGGGACTGAGAGTAAGTAATATTAGACAATAAAGATTTGTTACTAGAAATGTGGTCAAAAGCACTTGAGTCCATAACCCAAGGGCCAAGTGTGGTGGACTGTGTGATACAAGCAACAAGATTAACAGGATGACCAACTTGGGCAACGAAAGCTATTGATGAAAATGTCTGCTTACTCGCCTGATACTGAAGAAAGTCATTGTATTCTACCTCAGACAAAGAGAACAATTGATTGGTGGAATTAACAGTGTATTCAGTTTGAGCAACATGAGCATTCTTTGGTTTACCATGTAGAAAGTAGCACAGCTCACGGGTATGATCCAATTTGTTACAATAACCACATCTTGGTCGTCGTTTCCCATGTCGGCCTCCATGCCGATTTTCGGTTTGAAATGCAGTCTGAGATGCTAGGACAGAAGAATCTGCAGGTGGCACTGGATGACTAGACGACATAGGTGGTGCAGCTAGTCGTAGCAATCGAGCAAACAGGTCATCCACAACAGGAACAGTAAAGCTAGCCAAAATTTGATCTCGCACTGAATCAAGATCAGATGGAAGTCCAGCAAGTGTAACAAAACATCTTCTGACGCTGCTCTAATTGCTTTTCAACATTTGGAGTAGCGGGCATTAACTCATTAAATTCCTCCATAACCGCCCGAACTTGTCCAAGATAAGTTGACATATCCATGTCCTGCTTGTTAAGGTTAGTCAACCGAGAAATTACATTATAAAAGTGGGATATGTCATTTGTGTATAGCCCACAGGCCTTTTCCCAAACTAAGAAGCAAGTTTCGAATGGTCGAAACAATGACATCAACTTTGAATCAATAGATTTCCATAACAGACTACACAATTGAGCATCAATCTTCTCCCATTCACCCCTATCTTTTTCAGTAATATCCTTGGCCTGTGTAACCAAGTGATCTTGAACACCTTGTCCCTTGCACCATAATTGAACAGAGGAGGACCAAGATAAATAGTTTGCATTACCTGTCAAAGCAGTGTTCTGAATGGCGAGCGCCATTCGCCAAAGGCGCTATGGCGAGGCGAGGCGAGCCTTTCTCGCCATTTTACAGTGTGGCGCGGCGATCCCAAATAGGCGACGTAAGGCGCAAAGATGGCGACGTAAATGGCGGCGCCTTTTTGTTTTTCAATTTTTAAAAAGATCTGACTTAATAATATTAGTCAAAATTAGGGTTTTTTTCTATTTCCAAACTTTCATCAGTCGCGATCTTCTCCTCTTCTCCTCGCGATCTCTTCTCCTCCAGTCGCGTGAGTTGCTGCTCCTCTTCTCCTCGCGATCTCTTCTCCTCCTTCAGTCGCGCGAGTTGCTGCCAGGTATGAGTATGACCTCTTTTTTTTCTTCTTCTTTTCAGTTCTTCTTCTTCTTCAGTTCTCTTCTTCTTCTTCTCTTCTTTTCTTCGTTTCTTCTCTTCAGTCCTCTTCTTCGTTTCTTTTTCTTCTTCTTTTTGAGATACTACTGCTTGCTGCCTTCACTGCTCTGTTTTTTTTCCTCTGTTTTTATTGTTCACTGTCACTGCTGAATGCTACTGCTTGCTGTCTATTATTTAAAATAAATAAATAGTTAATTCTTCTATAATTATTTCTTCCCTACTTAATTTAGTTTTATAGTAATTAATATAGTATTCATTTGTCCATAAATAGTGAATTCAATGGCGTCAGATGCTAGCAAAAAGAGGGACATTGGATGGAATTATGGTACTCAAGGATCAACGAAAGATTCAGTTAAATGTAATTTTTGTGGGAGTACTTTTAATGGTGGTATTACTCGACACAAGCAACATTTAGTGGGTGGTTACAAAAATGTAAAACAATGTTCAGCTTGTCCGTCGGAGATTAGAGAAGAAGTAAGGGCTTATATGGAAAATAAAATCGCTAATAATCCGAAATTTCAAGTGAGGCAGCCAGAAGAATATGTTGATATTGATGATATGGATGAATATGCTGAAATGATGCCTCTCTCCAAAACTCCATATTTGCTAATATATGTTATTGCTATTGAGATTTTGAATATGCTGTTGATGATATAGATGAATACTTAGTATCTACTATTAGTTTTTGAATTGAAATATTTGCTAATATATGTTATTGCTATTGAGATTTTGGATATTTATATATGCAATTAAATATTTTTAATTTTTGGTATTAATTGGCGCCTCGATTCAAAAAGGCGAGCGCCTCGTCGCTCGCCTCGCCGCGTGGCGAGGCAGGCCCTTGTCGCCTTTTGTCGCCTTTCGCCATCCAAAACACTGTGTCAAAGGTTCTGTGGTGATGCCATGATTTGGGTTGGTGGAACTCACAGAGTTAGTGCTAAACATATCGGATCTGAGAGACATGAAAAACAGATCTATTAGTGTTCAAAAATAAAGTAAATTCTGGGGAAAAAACCTGAAGAACAGATCTGGAAAACAGGAGAACTGCTTGCTGTCTTGCCGGAAAAAGTTGCTGGAAAAAAAACTGCCCGAAGAGTGGCTGAAAAACACCCCAAGCTGCGAGGATTTCGATCGTAATGGTGGTACTGGTATATGCCCAATACCCCTGGAGAGTGTCGGAATCGCATAACAGTGGAGGTTTTGCTGGAATTTTTTTTCCAGCAATTTTGTTCTCTTATTATTCTTGTTTTCTCACCAAAGAAAGTACTGATACCATGTTAAATTAGGTCTTAGAGTTTGAGAGAGAACTCAGCTTCTCGCAATGATCAAAGGCAATGAGAGGCTTCTCAGAAACAATTGAAGATCTGTGCCTTATAGACATACATGCCTTTACAAGGTGCAGCCTTTACCTAGTCTAGGGGTGAAAACACACTTTAAGTATCAAGAATAGACAAGTTCCTAATAGCTAATGAATGGAGCAACACCTTCAGGAAGGTTAAACAAATGTTCTCCCAAATGTTCTCAAATCATAAACCCGTAATGCTCGAAAGTGGAGATTGAGAAATAAACTCCTCATACTTCAAAGTTCAAATTTGAGAACCTATGGCTACAAGTTGATGGGTTTCTAGACAATGTTAAGGTGTTGAAACTGATAGATAGTCTACCCACCTATATTCTGTCCCTATTCCTTAATTCATGCTTGTGTTGAAACTGATAGATACAGTTAAAAGGAGTTTTTTGTTCTAACCTTGGTGGACAGAGTTATCTAGTACCTGTTGTTGGTGGGAGGTGATAGATATCTCTTGGAATTAGTCAAGGTGCACACAAGCTGGCCCAAACAACACAATTATCAAAAAAAAAAAGTTAAAAGGAATTTTCGGGAAGAAGGCAATAAAACTCACAATCATTTGGTAAAATGGAAAGCAATAACACAACCAAAGTCCCAAGGTGGCCTGGGAATCAAAGACCTCACGACCCACAATGAAAGTATGCTTATGAAATGGCTAATGGAGGTACTCACGGGAGGATCAAACCCTTTGGAAGAAGGTGCTGAAGGAAAAACATGGAGGGGTGGAGTCGAGTTTTTACTGAGTTGAGTAGTCTCCAGTCCCTTATACTCTTTGGTGCACCCATAGAGTTCCTTGTTGTATAGAAGATTGGGTGGAGTTTGTAGAGAATCATATCTTTTTTTAGATTCTTTACCTTTTGGTATACCCCTTGAATACAGTCAATTTTTGGCCATGTTTATGTATGAAAATACATTTACTTGATTAAAAAATGCTAAGAGAGTGCACCTGATAGCTATATAAAAGTAGGATCAGTAACCAGTTTGTGATGTAGCCAACTTGGGATGCCCTGCTAGATTGGTTTAAACATTGGGACTGAATAGAATCCGTTTGAGAGGATCTTATATTAGAAAGGTAATCAACTTTCCAACCTTGATATCACTGGTCCGTTCTTTTAGCCTTGCATTCCAAGTGTCTGAAGTACCTTTTTATACTAAGCCACTTGATTAAGTATAGCCCAAATGATGGAAAAGTGACACTGTTGATGATGCCAGCAAATGTCCATCTCTTTCAGGATGTCTGTCGTCTGACCACTAATTTCTGCTCTTTGCAATTTTTTTTGTCGAAATGTCATTTACTTTGGTGGTAATGTTTTTTTTCATGTATGTGAAATTGGTAATGCTTATTTTCTGTGCACTACTTTTCCCTGAGCTCCTTGACTGTTTATAGTGTTGAAGACATTCTTCAAGTTCTCATTGTCTTCATAGTCGAGTCTTTGGAGTTGAATTTTGCACTTCTATTTCCGGAGAGGCACACACTTCTTCGTGTTTTACCTGTCCTTGTTGTCCTAGCAGCATCATCAGAGAAAGATAGTGAATCATTGTACAAAAGGGTGAAAATCAACAGACTTATTAACATATTTAAGGTATGTTCATTTGTTCTTGTGCAAATTTTGAACTGAACCTTTGAATGCAGTAATCTTTTTTTCATGTTCTGTTTCTTATTATGATATGAACTTTAATACTGTGTACTTTCGAGACTCTGGAAAATGTCCTTATTACCTTTCTTTTTATGCAGAATGATCCTGTGGTACCTGCTTTCCCAGATCTTCACCTGTCTCCTGCTGCGATTTTAAAAGAGTTATCGACATACTTCCCTAAATTTTCTGCACAAACTCGGCTTCTCACTCTTCCAGCACCTCATGAGCTGCCACTGCGTGAGGCACAAGAATATCCTTTCTCTGTTTCTGTCCTTTAATCCTCCTTTGTTGCTTTTGATGCTGTACAATTTTGGGTTCATGCGAGTCAGATTTGATTTTCCGAAATTTACTTCTTATTACTGCCAATAACTTGTAAACAGATTCTCTTGAAACAGAATAGAACTTCAGTGCCGGCGCCTTTTCTTTTTGTATTCCAATTGAATCTTATCAACCGAAAATTTAATTTTTTTTTTTGTAGGAAATAGTTAAAGAAAGCTTGCAATGTCCGGTTCCTTCTTTTTATTTTAACCGTTCCCTCTCTTCTTCACCAACAGTCCCAAATTATTACTTTTATCTATGAACTTTATCACTTTGAAGCTCGACAGCCAAGGAGAATATTATTCTAATTTAAAGTGGTTCACGTTGTACTCATTTCTTGAAGCTCCCCCTTCCTCTCTCTCTCTTTTAATAGTAGTAGTTTGAATCCATGAAACTTATTTGGCCTTCGAATGAAGATATTGTTTGTTTTTTAGTACTTAAATACAGTAACCCGTTTTAAAAATGTTTTTACTAGAGAAGCAAGTATTACAATTTTTTTGTAAAATATTAGGCAGTTCTCACATTCAGTTTTATTCTGAGTTTAAATGCTTTAGTTCATTGAAAAGTACATGTTATATATAGGAGTTTAGTTTGTATTTTTAGCTTATAAGTTATATCTCAATATACTTTCTATGTGTTTCTTCTGTTTTGTCTAATAAACTTCTTGTACTATCCACTAGAAAATTTTCAAGGGATTACTTTAAGTAATTTCTTAACGCCATTTACTTATCAGAGGCAATATCTGATTGTCAACCATATTGGGGCGATCCGTGCTGAGCATGATGACTTCACTGTTCGTTTTGCTTCAGCCATGAGTCAGGTTACTCTCTCTCTCTCTCTCTCTCTATATATATATATATATATATATAAAGCCGCCTCATTTACAAAATCATAGAACCATCACACACATTGAAAACAAGAGAGGATAACCTCTTAGGATACCTGCTTTTCTCTTTTGATTAATTGAATTCTCTTAGTTATCAAAAGTTATATTATTATATTTGAGACTTCGTTGATAGTTTTGTGTAATGGTTATACCCAAAAGTTTATTGTGGTTATTCTGACATTCTAATAATTAGCATGTCAAAACGTCATTATCATTTGTTTTAACTATTTCGAGTTAGAAATTAAAACTATTATAAATAATATACTCCCTCCATTTCAATTTGTTTGTCTAGTTTTGACTTAGCACGGTATTTAAGAGAGTACGGAAGACTTTTGAATCTTATGGTCCTAAACTAAAGATATGTAGAATATGCCAAAATGTCCTTTAATCTTGTGGTCAACATGCC
This sequence comes from Solanum etuberosum, assembly GCA_029582245.1. Lineage (NCBI taxonomy): Eukaryota > Viridiplantae > Streptophyta > Magnoliopsida > Solanales > Solanaceae > Solanum > Solanum etuberosum. Next base: position 65,688 of record JAJONR010003499.1, on the reverse strand, counting down.
ATGTGGAAAGCTGGAATTAAAAAGTTGCCAAAAAAGGAAAGAGACATTCTTTTTGCAATGGACTAAAAAGGAAAGTAAGACGAACAAACTGGTTTGGAGGGAGTAACTAAGAAGAGTTAGAATATTATGATAATTATATATTACATATCTGACTTTTGATGCTACAAAATAGATTCAGAATTAAAATCTCAAAAAGAAATACTAATTAAGATTCAAGTTAAAAAAATTAAAAAGATTGATTTCAACACATAAAATAAAAGTATTTTCAGCAATGTTACATAGACTTTTTTACAGGTACGTATCAACCTGGGTATCTGTGAATATCTCTAAGGGTACACACATTTTTTTACCAGCTTTTGCTGTATTTTAAGACATTCACATCATCACATGAAGCACCCATATTCATATCCCATCATCCGTCAAGAGTACATCAAGAGAAATGGAACATCCATGTAACAGAGATCTTTAGCTTAGAGATGTATGATGGACATGTTAATTTCAGAATCTACTGAACTTCTTAATTTAATTTTTCGTGTAGCTAGATCATTCCTGTACTTCAAATATGAATTTTCCTTTCAAATTAATATGAGGACTTCATTGCTACAGCAGGGACTATTGAATCTAAATTTCAAAGTTAAAACTAATTTCTAAGGAGAGATTGGAAGATACAGAAATTTTGTTGAATTAAGATCGATGGATTTATTTGTGAAAAACATATGGAGGAAAAGTAAAGAATGGGGAAGTAAAAAAGTATTCTATTCTTGAGCATTGGCATGGCAACTAACTGTCACTTCTTATCCTTTTTCTTGTCTTTTGTTTCTTTCCTTTACTTTTAAAATATGTCTGGAACAGTGTTCTGGCTGTTAACATTCTTCTTTTTGTTCTTTTATTATGGTGTTGGGGTAAACAGTCCCAACTTGTTTGAGACTGATGCGTAGTAGTTGTATTCTGTTAACATTCTTCTTTTTGTTCTTTTAATAGTAGAATTTGGAAAGGTGAAATACTAGAGATAGGTGCATACACTCTTACTTGTAAATTTGAAGCACAATTGCAGGATTTCACCTGCCATATAACAGGGGTGTATGCTCCTAACTGCTATGTGGAAACAAGATTAGTATGGGAGGAGATTGGCTCAATCAGAGGATTAATAGAAGGTCCCTGGGCAGTTTGTGGAGACTTCAATGTGTCCAGATATGTCTCGGAGAAAAGGAACGGTGTTAGAAGAACAAAGGGCATGAGGGAGTTCTCTGATCTGATTGAAGACATGAATTTAATTATCTTCATCTTGAGAATGCTATTTTCACATGGTTCAAAGGGGATACTGGGGAAATAGCCTCAAGAATTGACAGGATATTGGTGTCACAAGAATGGGATGACTCTTTCAATAATATGAAACAAATTGCACTCCAAAGAATAATGTCAGATCATTCTCCGATTGCAATTCAAGGAGGTTCCTGGAAGAAGAACAAGAGTTATTTCAAGTTTGAGAATTGGTGGCTTGGCACTGAAGGTTTTATTGATAGAGTGAAGGTGTGGTGGAGTTCTTTTGATTACAAGGGGAGACCTGATTATGTCCTAGCTTCCAAATTAAAAGCCTTGAAACATAAACTGAAAGAATGGAGTAGAAGTGAGCAAGGAAACCTAGGTCAACAAAGGAAGAATCTGCTAGAGAAGTTGGCTACTCTGGACAACATTGCTATAGCCAGAGGCTTAACAACAGAAGAATCAATGGAGAAGGCATCCTTAATCATGAATTTTGAGCAGCTAATCAAGAATGAAGAGATCTTGTGGAGACAAAGATCTAGATCCCTGTGGTTGAAAGAAGGAGATAAGAATACCAAATTCTTCCACAAGATGGCGAATGCACACAAGAGATATAACAACATTGACCAACTTCTTGTTCAAGGGAATCTGATCAGTAATCAAGAAAGGATTCAAGGGGAAATAGTGGAATTTTACCAAAACTTGTACTCAGAGCGGTGGAGACCTGCCAGCAACTTCACAAATTGCCCAAGGCTGACAGTGGAGGAAATGGAAGATTTAGAAAGGGGATTTGAAGAGGAGGAGGTACTGAAATGCCTAAAGCAATGTGCAATTGATAAAGCACCCGGTTCAGATGGGTTTACAATGGGGTTCTACATCAAGTGTTGGGAAGTGGTAAAAAATGATATCATGAAGACCTTCCAGAATTTCTACGAGCAAGGAAGGTTTGAAAGAAGTTTCAATGCTACCTTCATAGCTCTTATTCCAAAGAAGAAAGGTGCTAAAGAATTAAGAGACTTCAGACCCATCAGTCTGATAGGTAGTATTTACAAGCTATTCTCCAAAGTGCTTACTGAAAGGTTGAAAAGAGTGATGGCTAAGCTTGTGGAGTCACAACAACTGGCATTCATCAAAGGAAGACAAATTATGGATGCTGCCCTCATAGCAAATGAAGTAATAGACTCTAGGGTGAACTTGAAGAAACCCGGAATCCTATGCAAATTAGACATTGAGAAAGCATATGATCATGCCAATTGGGGCTTTCTTATGGATCTGCTAGAGAAGATGGGATTTGGACGCAAATGGAATCAGTGGATTAAATTTTGTATCTCAACAGTGAACTTCTCTGTACTTATTAATGGTTCACCAGTAGGTTATTTTAATTCACAGAGGGGCCTAAGACAAGGTCATCCTCTATCACCTTTTTTGTTCCTCTTAGTCATGGAGGGACTGAACAACATGATTAAGAAAGCAAACAGGGAAGGTTGGTTAAGAGGATTTGAGGTTGCTAGAGCTGGAAGGGATAGCTTGAAGATAACTCATCTTCAGTATGCAGATGACACACTTATATTCTGTGATGCTGAAGAAGAGCATCTCAAAATACTGAGATTGATCTTGGTAATATTTGAAGGAATGTCACGTTTACATGTTAATCGGAGGAAAAGCTTCTTATACCCGGTTAATGAAGTGCCAAACATGGAAATCTTAAAGACAATCTTAGGGTGTGAAGTGGGTGCTCTACCAACTATCTACTTTGGATTGCCTTTGGGGGCCAAGTCTATGTCTATGGAAATCTGGAATGGGGTGATCGAGAAATGTGAGAAGAAGTTAGCTAGGTGGAAGTCCCAATATCTCTCCATGGGTGGAAGATTGACCTTGATAAACTCTGTGCTTGATGCACTTCTAACGTATATGATGTCATTATTTCCTATCCCACCAGGAATCATCAATAGGTTGGATAGCATCAGGAGGAAATTTCTATGGCAAGGGAACAAAGATGGGAAGGGTTACCACCTAGTCAAATGGAAGGCAATGATCAATGAGACAAGATTTGGGGGATTGGGGATAAAAAATCTGAAGAATTAGAGTAAAGCTTTAAGAATGAGATGGCTATGGAAATATTCAAACGAAAATCAAAGTCTATGGGTTAGAGTCATTAAAGCTAAATATGAGGAGAACGATAATTGGATGACAAAGGAGGTCACTACTCCTTATGGTGTTAGTTTATGGATATCTATCAAAATTTTGTGGAATGAATTCAAAGTTAATACCATAGTCAAATTGGCAGATGGAGTTAAAATTGTCTTCTGGAAGGATGATTGGCATGAAGCAGGCAACACGGAGACATTATTCCTAGATATTTATAACTTAGTTTTACATCAACAGAGCACAATAGCAGAATTGTGGACACCTCAAGGGTGGAATTTTGTGTTCAGGAGACATCTCAATGATTGGGAAATACCAAGAGTAACAAAATTCTCAGCACCATCGACCAATTCAGTGGTTTGAAGGCTGGACAAGACATCCTACAGTGGCAGGGAAATAGTAACGGGACTTTTAAAGTAAATGCTTCCTACAGGAAGATGAACCAACCAAACCAGCAGATACTTCGATGGCCTTGGAAACACATTTGGAAAGCCAAAATCCCACACAAAGTAGCTTGCTTTGTCTGGTTATTGGCTAAGGAAGTAGTGCTAACACAAGATAACTTGATGAAAAAGGGGATCCTTTTATGTTCGAGATGTTTTTTCTGTGGGGAGTGGGGAAACTGCAGAAACAGTGGTTCATCTATTTATACATTGCAAGATCACAAGTCAACTATGGAGATTATTCCTATGTCTCAAAAACATATCTTGGTCCGGGAAAATCACAGAAGCATTACACAGTTGGGAAGAAGCAGGAGTTCACGCTAAAAACAGAAACAAATGGAAAACCGTACTTGCAGCTATATGGTGGACAATATGGAAGGAGAGGAACCTTAGAGTCTTTGAGAATATGGAGAATACTATAGAACAAGTCAAAATGAATTGTATTTTGACTTTATGTATTTGGTGTAACCAGATATACTCTAATGATACTGTCTCTATCATTGATGTCTTAGACTCATTATAAGGATAGGATAGTAGATTTTGAGTTCTTTTATAAATATGGTTTCAGTACAACCCATGTACTGTGTTACAGAAATAGAAACAGTTACCTATGTGCTATGTCAAAAAAAACATTATGGTGTTGGGGTAAACAGTCCCAACTTGTTTGAGACTGATGCGTAGTAGTTGTATTCTGGTATTTGAGCCTGGGAAGAGGCAGAGCATGGGGATGGGATAAGGAAGTTGTACCAAACACAAGTGGCAAATGAAAGAAATAAGTTTTTGGGGAGAATTTTAGTTTCCAAAGAACTGTAACTGAAAAAGAAACTAATTTCTGGCACTCAAGGCTTTAGTCTATTGGTAAGAGGCTAAGAGTGTAATCCATATCCCATGATGTGCGGGTTCGGCGCATGTCACGGGTTCAAACCCTGTAGCAAACAAAAGCCTCTTATTTAAGCGGAGAAGGGTAGAGGGGTGGGCGGGCACATTTTGAGGATGAGAGGAGGTATGCAACCATTTTCCACTGAGTTTCACAGTGCACCATTGGCCCTCTGGAGATTCTGGGTTATAAAAAAAAAAACTAATTCTGCTAGAAGAATTTATTATTTACCTAAAAACTTTTTTATTTGAGAAAAGAACTTACCTAAAAACTTGAATCAGGAAATCTAACTAAGCTACGTTTTTGAGTTACTTTGGGCCTAAGATATGGAAAACGAAAATTCAGTAAACTACTATTTTGTGAATACCCAGGCTATGTTGCATATAAATCCTTATTAGTGAATGTCCCTGATCATACTATTTCTCGATTTTCTTTGCAGCTTGTCTTGCTAAAATCAATTGTTGGTGTGGATGTTGAGTGGGTTAAGGAAGTCAAAGGAAATACTTATGATATGGTTGTTGAAGGTTTTCAACTCTTAAGCAGATGGACTGCACGAGTTTGGGAACAATGTGCTTGGAAATTTTCTCGCCCATGCAAGGATCCTGTTCCAATGGAGTCACATGACATGCCTGCATCATTTTCCGACTATGAAAAGGTTTTATTATAATTTTTATGTAGCTGATTGCCCTCTTACATGTAATGGTGCATCTCAGTGAAATTCTCATTCTCTTTTGCCTCCTCTCCCCCCCCAACACAATAAAATAAAATAATAAAATTGAAGAGAGCTACTTCCTTTTTAATGCATCTGACATGATATCTGTTAATATTCTTAAATTGGAATGAAGGTGGTACGGTACAATTATAATGCTGAAGAAAGGAAGGCTCTGGTTGAACTTGTAAGCTATATCAAGAGTATTGGGTCAATGATGCAAAAGGTGGACACTTCAGTTACCGACGCCTTGTGGGAGACAATCCATGCAGAGGTGCAAGATTTTGTACAAAATACGCTGGCGACCATGTTGCGGACTACCTTTCGGAAAAAGAAAGACCTTTCTAGGTGGGAGCCGCTTCCTCCCTTTTTTGTTTTTGAAAGTTTTTATTACTATTCTCGTATTAGGTCAATGAAAACTCATAAGTATGTAATATGTTCATCCTGGTCAAACTTTGAATGCATGTTTTGACTGGACTAGGATACAGATTTTCTTTAGGATCAGCTTGTCTTTAAAGCAACATTTTATTCCCAAAGTTCAACAACAAAATGCGCAGTATAATCTCACAAGTGGGGTCTGGGGTGGGGAGGGTGTAATCAGATCCAATTCCCGAAGTTCAAGCGAAGCTATTTTCTTATAACTTATTCTAGGATGAGCAAAAAATATTTCGTTAATGAGAAAATCAAAGAAAGGACAAAGAGGGTGTTTGGCTTAACTTAACCAACTTTTAAGTAGTTTTCAGCCCTCAAGAGTGTTTGGAAATTTTAAAATGACTTAAAAAAAGTTAAAAGGTAAAAGTAGATACCCCCTACTTTTTATTTTTTAACGTAAAAGTTACTGAAGTTTGACTTTTTAAAAACTACTTTTAGAAAGCTACGTCTTTTAAGCTAAGCCAAACAGACCCAAAGTTAGTCCCCAATATATAAATTGAATGAAAAATTGCAATATTCCATAGAACTCCACTTAATCACTATGAAAGTTTTCTTGAAGGAGAAGAGACAATCTAGAGTGATGAAACTCCGTAAGGAATAACATTCTGATGTTGACCTTGACGAAGATTAAAAAAATATTTTTTTGGGATAACAATTTAAAAAATGGCCTTGGAAGCTAGTGTGGAAGACAAGAAGCCCATTAAAAGTAGCATGTTTTGTCTGGTTGGTCATAAGAAAAGCTTGCCTTACACATGAGGCATTACAAAAAAGGGGGATGCAGTTTTGCTCAAGATGCTTTATGTGTGAGCAGAAAGCAGAAGTAAATAATCATTTGTTCATTCACTGTAAAGCAGCTTCAAAATTGTGGAATATGTTTTTGTGTATAGTAGGGGTTAGCTGGGTGATGCCAAAGACAACCATGGAGCTCCTTAATAGCTGGACAAGAATTGGCAACAGAGGGAAAAGTGAAGATTGGTGGAAGACTATTCCAGCCTGTATATGGTGGACTCTATGGAAAGAAAGGAATGCTAGGTGTTTTGAAGGAAAAAATGATAGTTTTCAGAAGATAAAAATGAAATGCTTAAGTCTTTTATTTTTTTGGTGTAAGCAAGAGTTGGTAGGGGAAAGCATAGAGATGGTCGATTTTATAGGAAACTTGTAATTTTGCATGTCTTTTTGAGGGTGTGCCCACCACCCTGTGGGATGTAAGTTTCCAATTCATCATCCCTTGGATGATGAATTTTTTGTGAATACAAAGTTACCCTTATCTCAAAAAAAATTGAGTACTTTATGCTGAACGTGGAGAGGCATAACATTCTGATGTTGACCTTGAAGAAGATTGAAAAAATGTTTGTTTGGGATAACAATTTAGAATTGAATACTTTATGCTGAACGTGGAGAGGCGTACAATTCTACTTTGAAGTGATGAAACAGACATAACTAAGCCAAGAAACACATCAATTGTTAGATTCAGAAAGGCAGCAAGTTGCAGTTTTTGCATAGTGTTTGGGGATGTATTGGGGAAAATGATGGGAAAGCAAGGGAGCTACACACGTTAGTTGAAGGGTGATATTAACATGTAAAAAGGGATGCCAGAGTGGTGGAAGAACTGTGCAAACTTGAAGCTGGGGTCAGTCATTGAAAAACAGAAAAAGGGAAGAAAAAATGCTTTAGCATTTGAGAAACATTTAACTTTTTATATGAAGCCAAAGAGATTGTCTCGTGAGTATCATACCCGACATACGTAATAGTTCTTTTAAATTAGAATGCTTTGTTGTCTTACATAACTGATTTGGATACTTGGATTTTGGTCTAATTATGATTCTTCTAGTCTCTAAATGCTCCACATTTTTGCATTTTTGTCAGGATTCTTTCTGATATGAGAACACTTTCAGCAGATTGGATGGCAAATACTAGTAAGCCAGAGACTGAAATGCAGTCATATCCGCATAGTGGTGAAGAAAGCAGAGGGACCTTATTTTATCCAAGGCCAGTAGCACCAACATCTGCTCAGGTTTCCTTACTTATATTTTCTGATTTGGGATTTCAATGTTGTAAAGTACACTTCAAGTGCAAATTCTCATTATTGTTAGAACACATGACAAGCATAAATGATGCATCTATATTCTTATTAACTCAAAATATTGCTCTGGGTGGAAGTGCTCCTTTAATGATTTGTGGTCTCTTATCTCATCTGAATACTGGAGACATCTGACACAAGAGATTTAAGTGGCCAAAGTGAGAGTTTACTACTATCTCTCTTTATAAGCTTCATTGTCCTTGTGCATGCATTGTCATGATCTAAGTAGTGGCGGATGAGAATGTTCCGTTACTTATCTAATAGCTTTATTCTGTAAGACACAAGATGTATAATTCTACCGGTTATGATTATTAATTATTTCGGTATGCTTTGATTAATTTGCATTTAGAGTTTCACATCCGTGGTATGTCTAAAGTATCTTTTTCAGTACTATATTAATCAATTTTTCTCAAGATAGAAGTAAATTTTGAAATCAAACTTACAACTTTGAAACTCTCCATGTAGTGGTGCTTTTTTACCTCTATAAGCTATTGCCAAATTGATAGCAACTAGCTAACTGATACTGATGAAAGTGATTATATCAAAAAGAGATATACATCAAATGCACCTACCTTGGATATTGGGTATACTGTATGTTACCCTTATCAATGCTTGACTTCTCCCTTTTGTCAGGTCCATTGCTTGCAGTTCCTCATATATGAAGTGGTTTCTGGTGGCAACATGCGGAAGCCTGGTGGTATTTTTGGAAATAGTGGTTCGGAAATACCTATCAATGACTTGAAACAGCTGGAGGCATTCTTCTACAAGCTTGGTTTTTTCTTACATGTATTAGACTACACAGGTATCTATCTATACTGTGTTATTTATCTCCTTTAAGGCAGACAAACATTCATGATCTTTTTCATTAATGTGCAAGTTAGGTGTAGAACTGTTGGTGATACTGTACTTACTTAGTTAAAGTCATTTGCATGTACAAGAGCATATGAGTTCTTCTGTATCATCTCTCTGGCCTTCATAAGCCACTGCTTTATGTTTCTCCTCCTGACTCCTCTAATGATTTTGAGCATATAACAGTGTTTATTTTGTAATATATTTTCCTAAGCATAATCCAATTCCATGCACTCCCTGCAGCTACCCTAGGAACTTTGACCGATCTTGGTTTCTTATGGTTTAGAGAATTCTATCTGGAGTCTTCTCGTGTTATACAGGTATATAAGTGTGAACTTGCTTGATGATCTTTTTCTTTTGTGTAGTTAAATTCTTATTTGCTAGAAGTTTTGGTGTTGGTGGTATATCAATGGATTTCAACTTCACAAGTAAAGGCTCATTTCTTAATACATATCAGTATCCATTTATTCCTTTCTTGTGAGTTGACATCAGGATGCTCCCTGAATCTTCTAAAATCTTAAAAGTTGTTCCTGAAACAAAAAATAAAAATACAAAAACTGTACAGAAAAGACTTTGCCTAGTTCTTCTTAAGCTGTCATGGCTATTTCAAGAAATTTTATCCATTTCTATTTACAGTTCCCCATTGAATGCTCCCTTCCATGGATGCTGGTGGATCATGTGATCGAATCTCCAATTATTGGCCTTCTGGAGAGTGCCTTGATGTCATTTGACATCTATAATGATGCTGCTCAGCAAGCATTAGTGATCCTCAAGCAACGTTTTTTATACGATGAAATTGAAGCTGAGGTAACAAAACGTCACATTCGCATATTAATATTGTTGATCCAGGGAAATCCTTTAGGTCATCGTCTCTCCATCTTCCTAACTTCACATATGTACATGCAATCTCTATATTCAGCAGATTCTTATGCTGTGAACAACATTCTTAATTCCATCTTATGAAATAAGGAACTCTATTATTTTGAATTTCAAGCATTGTTGTCACCTTGGAGATATCCTCATGTTATACGTAAAATGCGTTTGGTTTAAGATATTGTAATATCAATTATGCTTTAGGAAATCTAGTTAAGTAGACTCAATAGAAAGCTCTATCTTCCCTGTGTGAATTAAAGGCTATTACAGAACCTTTTGTTTTCCATATTTTCTCCAGGTGGACAATTGTTTTGATATATTTGTCTTGAAGTTGTGTGAGACTATTTTTACATACTACAAAAGTTGGGCAGCCAGGTACCTCCTTTCTTTACCTTTTGTCTATTTTTTACTGAATAAGATGGTCTATAAGAAGTTGAGGATCTCCTATTCTGCAGTGAGCTACTTGATCCATCATTTCTCTTTGCCATAGACATTGGTGAAAAGTTTGCAGTCCAGCCAATGAGATTCGTAGCTCTTTTAAAAACGACTAGAGTGAAGGTACATATAAACTTATATTCTGTATATGGTCATGAACTTATCTGTTTTACCAGGGTTCATCTCCTGATTTTTTTATGTCCAGTGGTAGTGGGTTCGACTAGTATTCAAGCAACCTCGTTTTCTCTGGTCTATGGAATTTTCCAAATTTGCATTTGCTTCCATTCTTCAAAGACTGAAAATATCCTGACTGGTGTGCACTGAGAGGTTTGGATATGTTTTGCGTAACAGACACGGTTCAATACAAGTGACTTGTCTTGACAAGAATTGTTTTTCCAAAACCAAATTAGTGTGTCAAATTAAGGACATGGAAAATATGCTGTTGCTTTAATAATTTGGCTAAATCTTTTCAATAAAAGGAAAAAAAGATATGATATTGTATCTACAAAGAAAAAAGATATAATATTGTATCTAACAGTACTATTGTCAAAAAATAAATAAATATTGTATCTGTCAAAGGTTCCACAACCCACTTATCAAAGAAAAAAGGGGAAAAAAAAGAAAAAGAAAGGTTATGCAAACATAGACCAAAATAAATCATGGATATTGTTAGAATCTTTATGAATATTTTAGAATATATGTAAATATAGTAGGTGACTTAATTTACTTCTATTGTAATTAGGTATTGATTTACTTTGCTTCTTAGGACATGTAAACCATTGAGGGAAAAATCAAAGCCGAGTTCTCTCTTTTTTTCGTTGGCTTCAAATGGTATCAGAGCCTTGGTGAGAAACATTCAGAAAAGAAAACTCAGTAAAATAGGTCAACGTGTTTCAACTTCCGCTAATGTTAGGGTTGATTTGTGTCATCTCTTGTTTTGCGAGTGTTGTGCGAAAGCCAACACTACCACGAGGTTCGCAAAACTCAGGCGAGCAAACCCAGCAAGCCTCTTCGGCATCTGACTGTTCATGCACCGGCAACAACAAGATCTCCGGTAATGCGTTTTCTCCACGTGCCAAGCGCGTGAGCAGTCTTCCGACGTGTTTCAGGTCACTCTTCTTTTCAGTATTCACCTGCTTATTCAGCCCTGACCCATACCTATCCTACAAGTTTCGACAACCAGATTCAGATCTATCACTGTTCTGGCAAGTTTACAGTTGTTTTCTTGCGTCTGGGAAGATTTTCAGCAACTTTCATACACTTTGAAGGTTTCTAATATGTTGTTTCCGACCTCATCCACAAGCTTTTTTTTTATGGAAAATAGTCGTTGGAAGTTTTCAGCTAGTGATCTAGCTCTTCATTTCATTTCCTTCAGGGTTGATATTTTTGGCTCCAAATACACGAGAATTGGAAATTCATGTACTTTGATTACGTTGGAACCCTTAATGAGAAGTTCAAATTATTTAACTTGGCTACCTCGATTGAGTTGTGGTGCAAGGGTCAAAGTGTTCAAGATCACTTTACAAAATAGGCTAGTGAGGTGATGAAAAGACCCGAGCACAGTGGGAGAAGGTTGACGCTCAATTATGTAGTGGCGATCAATTGATTCCATGTTGATGTCCTTATTCTATCCATTCCAGACATGTTATTCAGGTATATATGGAGCATCCTCAGGTTTTGTTGTTTAGGTGGAGTTTAGTATCATGGTGTGTAGACTATGACAGTCACTATTTAGTCTGAAGCAGTTTCCTACACGGTTTGGAAAATTTAGCATGGTCCAAAGTGAATTTACCATTCTGCATTCTATTGTCACTTTGCTCTAGGTTTGTGCATGTGCTTGGTGGCTTACGTCGATGACAGTCATTACAGGTAATGATGAAGATGGAATTACCAGGTTGAAACATCACTTTTTCAACACTTTTAGATTAAGGATCTTTGTTGATTGAGGTACCTCTTTGGCATTGAGGTTGATCAATCCAAATAAAAAAATTGTCATTTGATAGTGGATGTATGCACTTGATATTCTTGAGGAGTGACATGGATGACAAGTTGTATACTTATTAATACTCTGAAGGGGAGCATCTTAGTTATCTGGGAAGATATAAGAGGCTAGTAGGAAAATTAAATTATCTCACTGTGACTCTACCTAACATTGCTTTCCTGGTTAGTGTTGTAAGTCAGTTCTTGGATTCACCCTATGGCAGTCATTGAAATGAAGTTATCTACATTCTTTGATACATAAAATCTGTTGTAGGGAAATGGTGACTTTACGAAGGCCTGCATATGTTGCATGGACTCTTCAAAATCCCTACCGCACCCGTGTTGACAGGGTGTGGGTGTGGGTGTTGATATACAAATATAGATTGGGCCTGATCACCCTCTGACATTCGATCCACTTATGGATTGTGTTATAGTTGGGGGAAATTTTGTATCTTGAAAAAGCAAGAAACAAAATATGGTTGCTAGATCAAGTGCAACAAAAAAATATCAAGGTATGGTAATGGCTGCATGTGAACTCATATGGATCAAGCAACTACCGAAGGAGTTAAATTTGGAGAGATTAAAGAAATGGAACAGTTGATTGGTTGGATTATCGGTTGATTCAGTTTGAGCAACATTAACATTCTTTGCTTTACCATGGAGAGAGTAGCACACATCACAGGTATGGCCCAATTTGTTATAATAATCACATCTTGGTCGTTGTTTTCCATACCGGCCTCCATGTCGATTTCCAGTCTGGATGCTAGAATAGAAGAATCTGCAGGTGGTACTGGATGACAGATGACTAGACGACATAGTGGTGCAACTAGTCGTAACAATTTAGCAAACATGTCATCCACAACAGAAGCAGTAGAGCTAGCCAAAATTTGATCACACACTGTGTCAAGATCCGATGGAAGACCAACAAGTGTAACAACTAGAAACATCTTCTGGCACTGCTCCAATTGCTTTTCAACACTTGGAGCGGCTGGCATTAACTCATTAAATTCTCCCATAACCACATGAACCTTTCTAAGATAGGTCAAGTTATCCTTAGTCCCTATCTTTTTCGGTAGTATCCTTAGTCTGTTTAACCAAGTGTTCTGAACACCTTGTTCCTTGCACCATAACTGAACAAAGGAGGACCTAGATAAATAGTTCACACTACCTATCAAAGGTTCTGTGGTTATGCCGTTGTTTGAGTTATTGGTGCCATAGATTTAGTGCTAAACAAATCAAAGGATAACTAAGCTTTGACAAGGGAGAGGGGGACCCTTCTCATACCCGCCCTTACAGGAGCCTAACGGCGAACCTCGCCCGGCGCCATTTCCGGACCTAGCAGCAGACGAGCGGGCCGTGCCTGAATTCAGACCGGACCAAACTATTCTTTGTTTGATCTGAGAGACATGAAAACAAATCTATTCGTGTTGAAAAGAAAGGTCTGGAAAAGAACCCAAAGAATAGATCTGGAAAACTGAAAACTACTTGTTGTTTTTCTGGAAAATTAGATTTGACCATCGGAAAGTGGTCAAAATGGGAAAAAAAAAACTAATGGGTAGGATCGGAATGCTACGGCAAACCTATTGAAACAAGGAATCTGCCATAAAAGCGATTGGGAAACATCATACACGAGGATTTCGATTGTAATGGCGGTATTGGTATATGCACAGTACCACTGGAGAGTGTCAGAATCTTGGAACAATGGAGGTTTTGCTGGAAAAATGCTCAGCGATTTTGTTCTCTTATTTTATTCTTGTTGTCACTAAAGAAAGCTCTGAAACTATGTAAAATTAGGTTTTGGGCCTAACTCACACCCCAAAAGTTAGTTCAAAGGGAGGAGAGTTGCTTAAACCATATAAGGAGACCACTCATCACCCCAGCTCACGCCAAGAGCTGGACATATGGTGCGTAGGCAAGTTTAATTCCTTTTTTTTTAGGCTGGTAACATAGTAGGCAAGTTTAATTCTTTTTGGGCCCAACATCAGATGGGTCCTGCTCTGCTCTGATACCATGTGAGAAAACAAGAGTCTGAGAGAGAACTCAGCTTGATTATTCCCACAAGCTATTGGGGTTTAAATAACTAAGTTTATATGTCCTAAAAAGGAGAGGAAATCAATACAAATCAATACCTAATTAGAATAGGAGTAAATCAAGCTACCTATAATATTTACATATATTCTATAGAATATTTCCAGGATTCTAACAGTTTCTAACACCATTAACATCATGTTTACCCTTGTGGGGTGGGGAGTGGAAGCGGAAGAAGACAAGGTCATTTATATATGTCATGCCTCATGTCCAGAAAACCTTTGACATGGATACAATGACCTTTTAAAAGCATATGTTGTATTAGTCTATAAAAATTTGAACATTATACTCGGGGTACCATTCATTTAAAGGAGATGCATCCATTTTGACCAGTTGTTGCTTTTTTACTTAGATATCAGGTCAGTTTTTACTCATTCTCCCTTTCTATATCATTTTTATATTTATGTTCTAAAGTTGGACTCGTATATGAAAATCTTGATTTATCTACATTATGTTTGTTTCTATGGTGTTCATTTCTAACTAGAAATTTTTGTAACATGCAGCTTCTAGGTAGGACCATCAACTTGAGAAGTTTGATTGCTGATAGGATGAACAAAATGTTTAGAGATAATCTTGAATTTCTGTTTGATCGCTTTGAATCACAGGATTTATGTGCTATTGTGGTAAATACTCTCACATATCTTCTGGATTAACCCAATCTGAACATTTCTTATCTCTTAATTGAAAAAATTAACACTTCCTCTCCTCTCTCTCTCTCTGTACATTTATCAGGAGTTGGAAATGTTGCTGGACATCTTGCAACTTACTCATGAATTACTCTCGAAATACCTTACAATAGATTCTTTCAATCTTATGTTGAATGAGATGCAGGAGAATGTATCCCTTGTTTCTTATTCTAGTCGACTTGCTTCACAGGTTTGTCAATGTCTCTTTCAATCCTGTGTGAAATTTAGTATGACAGATATTCATATTTATCAATCTCTGTTTTATTATAATTTCTGCATAACTTCTTTTAAAAAATATTAATGAAAATTTTATTAAAGAATAGCACCCAGAGAGTGCAGTGAATAAAGAGTAGAACCCCCCAAAATGCATCTTATTACACTAGCTACATGTGAAAAGAACTAAGGAAATAACATCTATTTCCTATCTTCTTTCTGTATGTGCATAATGTTAAAAATTGCACCTTCTGAAATGTTGGTTTTCCTTTTGGAAAAAAAAGGAAGAAAAGATATGATCACAAGAGTCTAAAGTTGCCTTCTCTTAGTGATTTTGATTAGGGAAGAGGTGCTTGGGAGTAGGGGTGTTCACGGTTTGGATGAAAACCGATCCAAATCGAAAATCCAACCAAACCGATTAAATAAATCGATTTTATTCGGGTTTGGTTTGGTTTGGTTTTAGATTTTTAAAAAC
The DNA here is from genome assembly GCA_029582245.1 of Solanum etuberosum. Taxonomy (NCBI): domain Eukaryota; kingdom Viridiplantae; phylum Streptophyta; class Magnoliopsida; order Solanales; family Solanaceae; genus Solanum; species Solanum etuberosum. The sequence goes on along the minus strand of JAJONR010003499.1, from coordinate 50,140 downwards.
CGATAGTATGTGGTTTGGTTTTGGTTTTGTTCGAAAAAAAACCAATGAAATAACCAAACCGAACCTACAAATTATTTACATATATTTTATTATTATACATACATAATATATTATTTTATAAACAAATTTAAAGATCTTATATATGTTTTCATCAAAATTTATTTTTAATCTATTTATGAAAGCAAATATGTCCAAGACGAGAACATTTATCTTATTGATTTCATATATATGAGTGTCTATGACAATTATTGGTGGGACTAGAAATGTCACTGCCTCTTCCTTCTAGGCCAAAGTGGTGAATTTTGTAGCTTTATTCATAGTAAATTTAGTGATCGAAAGTTCTATAATGTCAGTCGTTCTAACTATTTTTTATTTTGAATGGATTGTTGTCAATTTTTTCCCTTTTTGAATGAATCGTTTCTTTTATTTTTGTGTATGGTTAATAACTGAATAACTGAACCAAACCGAACCGAAACCGATAACAACCAAACCGATAAATGTATATTATATTTGGTTTGGTTTGGTTTGGTTTTGAGAATTTAAAAACCAATTATGTTGGTTTGGTTTTGGTTTTGACCAATAACCGACCCAAACCGATCCGTGAACACCTCTACCTGGGAGTGGTGGGATTGATGGTCGACGCACTTTCTGTGTGGGGGTATGAATAGGAGTGGGGTGACAGAGTTGTACTGGGCTACGAAAAATGGCAGCTTCTCATTCAATTCAAGCAAGTGACGAGTACATTTACAGTAAATGATTGGGTATGTAAGGCTTTCACGGTGTAATAAGAGGAACTAGACAACAGAGAACTAGCAAACGTGGTTGACGAATTTAGCAGAAAGGGGCGAGAAATACAAATTGTGTTTGAACTCAGCATTTCTGTTTTACATAATAGTATCATTGTCTTCTCTAATTGGCTCTTTTGAGCAAAGAAATTAAATTGAGGTAGGTTTTCAAAATTTTCTTCTCTTAGAGAGGCATAGTTGTTGATTGATTTCTTCCTCCTAGACTGAGAAACGGCTTCTTCACCTTTCGTGTTTTAGTTGAGAAGGACAACTTAAAACAGGAAACTCAAATGAACTCTTCCTGCACACCAGCATAACCTTGTATTTTCGAATCATTTTGTCTTGAGCAGTGACATGTTTCTGATATGCTGTCTGTCAGCTACACTAATATTTAGTTCTACTGTCAAGGTGTGAAATTTTGCACTCAGTTTCATATCAAATATTCTGTAATTCTTGAGTATGTTGAACTTTTTCCTAAAGTAACATTTGTGAAATATCAAAGGCTAAGCTCAGAGTTCAAGCTAAAAACTTAAAATAGTTCCCCCCTCAAAGAAGAGAAAAAAGGTAAAAACAGAAAAAAGACACAAAAGAATAAAGGAAAAAGTAAATAACAAGGAATTGATTTACAGTAGGTTCCGTATGTAAATATGGGGAAAACAATGCCTACTAGGGTACACAGATGCAGAAATATAGCCTATCATTTTGGTTACTGCAAGGTCTGCAATTTCATTAGAAAGGAAGTGCTGCAACTTGTCCATTGATCAAGTGACAAAAGGGTTTATAGACCAAGATTAATGTGCTGTGCATTAGAACAGTGCTAATTTTATCATCAGTACAGTGGACTATCCTTGGTTGTGTTCATTTGTGCAGGATACTTGAACGATCAACCTGTATACGTGGATTATTGGATAACTGCCTATTCTATATTCTCAAATTTTATTCCCCGATGTGTGCTAATTTTTCTTCCTGAATTTTATAAATCACCCTGGACGGATTGTTTTCCTGTTAACCTTTCTAATTTAATTAAGAGTCCTGATAAGAAAGTTATCGATGCTAGAACATCTCATTGATGTAATCAAGATACTTATTATGCTCTTGATGTTCTCTAGATTTGGACAGAAATGCAAAATGACTTCTTGCCAAATTTCATCCTCTGCAATACTACTCAGCGTTTTGTCCGATCAGCACGAGTGCCCCCTGTTCCTGTCCAGAAGCCTTCGGTTCCTTATGCAAAGCCAAATTTCTACTGTGGAACTCCTGTAAGAAACTATTTCCTTGACACTTTCCTGATGTAATTATCTATTCCATTATTACTCTTTAAATGGTGTTTTCTGCTGTTACCATATTCAGGCTACTATAATCTACTAAGTTCTTCAGTTGCAACTATTCTCTTATTACTTTTCCTGCAGTTGTTCATTGTATTCTCAGTTGTATGTTATGAATGTTGCTTTTGAGCTGAAGAAATGATATCTGAATCTTACTAATGCAATTTGAGAAAATGAGCTTAAAACTGATCAAATGAGGGTGCAAGTAGAACACATAGAGGAAAACGAAGAGGCCAACCATGATAGTTTTAGTGACGTCCTAGGTGTCTCTCCACATGCCTCGGTATAGGTGCGACATTGTGATAATTGAATGTGCTAAAAGGAGATGAGTTATATCTAAATTCTTGAAGTAAGAAGTTGTTTCACAGACCTATAATCTCTCTGAATGAGTCGCACCAACTAGAGACAGAATACAATAGCAGCAAATGATCTCTATAAAAGATACCAACTAGTTGTACTAAGGTTTAGCTTTTGTAATTACACTTGCATTCAGTTATGTATTTGTAAGGAGTCTTAGTCTAGTTCGAGAGTTGTATGCCAGTGTAGTGATAAATGTGAAATTTGAAGTACTTCAAGTTTCCGAAAGCCTGTAATTTGCTTACACTCCCTCTGGTTGATTTTTGTTTTTTTGATAAGGTAAATGAGTTCATTAATTCTTGCCCCAAACTCGCCCGTATGCAAGTAGCATACCAAAGATAGAAAACCTACAAAAACATATGTTTTTCTATGAAAGACACTCACACCCAATCCTTTATACAACAAGGAATATCATGGGTGCTAAGAGGCTACTCCTCAAATTCACAAAATTCATCTCTACCCCTTCGAAAGCTCTCCTATTTCTCTCTCCAGATACACACATAGGTGCTAGTGACGCAACTGTCCAAGCCTTGCGCCTTTTCCTCCTACCACGACTCCTGGTGAACACGAACTACTTTCCTATTCTTGACGTCTTCCATGACATGCCAAACAAATTAAGTATTTTCAACCATAAAATCTAGGCAAAACGACAATGTAGAAGGAGATGATTGATATCTTCACCGGCTTCCTTGCACATAAAATATCAACTAACACTAGCCTTCTGCTTCCTTATATTTTCGGCCGTCAAAATCTCCCTTCTAGCGGCAACCCAAATCGGAATCCAAATCGAGCTAAGTGGAAAGGCAACCTTCTCTTTGATCAAAAGGTTCTCATAGAAAGACTTGACAAAAGAAGCTTTGTCAAATGATACTATCTCCATAATTGATGTACTAGACTCAATTTAGTAAAAGATAGTAGGATTTGAAGTACATGTTGTAAATACTGACCAGTACAGTTTTAGTACTGACTTTTGAGGAATAGACAAAGTTACCAATTTCAAAAAAAAAAAGAAAAGAAGCTTTGTCATTCCCCGAACCCTGCCTCCGAATATCATTGCTATCAAAAGACTTACATTGTTTGTGAAGTAAATCTAGTAGTCTTTGGAACTCAATTACCTCCCAATCATGGAAATTCCTCCCGAACCTTAGGTTCCAGAACACCTTACCACCATGTGTCCTCCGGATTTGTTGAATTGTCTACTCCTTTTGGTATGATACTATATACATGTTGGGGAAATCATCTTTCTAAGTGTTGTCCCCAAAAATTAACTCTTCCCCCATCTATTATTTTCTTTAAGTTTCTGACCATCCGTATGTAATTTTTTTCAATGACATTATATCTTCTATGACTATTAATCTTTGAAAAGATCTAGTGGTGTTGTCTACTTTATTCAATCACCTTACCCTTGACTTTTTTCCTCTTTTAAGTTTATTCTCATATTGGCTATGCAAATAACTTTTTGGTCATATTTATATTTGTCATACCCAACCCAAGAGAGAGCTTCAAGTACTCCCTCTATCCCTATTTACTTGTCCATTTTTGACTTGACTCACATATAAAGAAAATAATAATTGTTATAGTGGGTTTACCATTTTACCCCTAGTAATTGATAGAATTCCAAAATTAATTTACTCTTTAAAGAGGTTACCTTTTTCAAAAACATTAACTCTCTAAATAATTTGAGGGTATAATAGGTAAAAAATATTGTCTTTTCTTGATTTGTCAAAAATGACAAGTAAAAAGTCAAAATTGGACAAGTAAAAAAGGACAAAGGGAGTATCTTAGGTCCAAATTAGGAGACGGGGTGATAGACGATGAGGTCGCACACTATATTGGAGTTGGGTGAGTGAAATGGAGGCTCGCCTATAGGGTACTATGTGATAAGAATGTGTCGCCAATGCTTAAAGGTAAGTTTTATAGAGTGGTGGTTGACAAAGTGTTGGCCACTCAAGAATGTCCACGTTCAGAATATGAAGGTAGCGGAGATGAGGATGCTCAGATGGATGTGTGAACATACTAGGAGAGATATGATTAAGAATTAAGTATACATGACTAGGTGGGAGTGGCTTCTGTGGCGGACAAGATGAGGGAAACAAGACTGAGTTGGTTTGGACATGTGAAGAGGAGGTGCAAGGATATGCACCAGTGAAGAGGTGTGAGAGGTTGGTTGTAGTAGGAGTTAGGAGAGGTAGAAGTAGGCTGAAGAAGAACCAAGGGAGGTGAGGTGATTAGACAGGACATGACACAACTTCAGCTGACTGATGACATAATCTTAGATAGGAAGGTATGGTGGTCGAGGATTAGGGTAGAAGGTTAGTAGGTAGTCAAGTGTTGTCGTATTTCTAGTAGTATGATTTAGGTATCGCGTAGTTTCTACGCTTGTTTTGTACGTTGCTGTTTTGTTGCTACACTTGTTTTGTACGTTGATATTTCCTTGGTCTCTTTTTTTTCTTACTTTCCTGTGTCGGTTACATTTCTTTTGAGTTGAGGATCTATCGGAAACAACCTCTCTACCCCGCCAAGGTAGAAATGAGATTTGTGTACATCCTACCCCCCAGACCCCACTTGTAGGATTTTCACTGGGTAGTTGTATAATTATATTTTCAGTGTCTCTTGAATAGACTGGATACAATTACTTCCCATGATATTTATATTATTTTATAGTGTAATAATCCTTCCCTTGTTTATTGTTCTTGCTGTAGGATCTGAATTCTGCTTACCAGAGCTTTGCTCGATTGTACTGTGGGTTTTTTGGTGTGCCTCACATGTTTTCTCTAGTCAAGCTCTTGGGATCTAGGTCACTTCCTTGGCTTATCCGAGCCCTTTTGGATAATATATCGAACAAGGTAAACAGATTTTTGACAATTACTAGTCTCTTGCGATACTGTTCTGCAATATTATTTCAGTATTCATGTCACTGTACCATAGCCATTGATTTATCATGATTTTTTCTTTATTTGATAATCATCCTGCTGACTTTGAGATCATATAAACGACAATATTTGTAGATTCATCTGTCTGCTATTTGTGGCATTTCATCATTATAACCTCTGTTTCAAATTCTAATGCATTCCAAATTCTTGTCCAGATCACTACCGTTGAACCAATGATTACTGGACTGCAAGAAACTTTGCCGAAGTCTATAGGGTTACTTCCATTTGATGGTGGTATCTCAGGTTAGTTTGTTACATTATGTAGCAAAGTGTGACCTCCAAAGGGATCTTTTTTACATCAAGTAATATGCTTTATTAACAAAGGATCAAAGTACATGTATACAAGAAGTATGCAAGAGCAGAAAAACTTATAAAGTGATATAGTTTTCTACAAACAACACCCGATCTTCTATACCTATGGAACTTTGTGGGTGCCCCAAAAGGAAATAAGGCACAAGAGGCTATTCCTCAAGTGTACAAAACCCTTCTCTATTCCATCAAAACTCTCCGATTTCTCTCTCCATATAGTCCACACGAGTGCTAGGGAGCAACATCCCACGCCTTGCATTTCTTCAGGCAAGGTACCATCTCTCTGAGTAGACTGTTTGTGTACTATCCCGGAGTTTTTGGGTCAACCCGTAATCACTGTCCTTCGAACTTGATTATCGGATGAATGAATCTAATATTGGGGGAAGTATAAAATAAACTTAATAGAAATGCTGTCTTTTGGAGAATCATGTTGTCTGGAATTTTCTTCTACTTTTGTATGCATGAATATGCAAGACATTTTCAATCACATCAATAAATAATTAAATTTATCCCAAAAAATATAATATAATTTTATAATCTGTGCTTTCCCCCTTTGTTAAGTGGTTATTGTTGTTCGAGATCTCAATGTAATGTGATTGTTTTTTCGGATGCTTAGGCTGCATGAGGCTTGCCAAGGAGCATCTTAACTGCTGGCATTCAAAGTCTGAACTCAAAGCTGAAGTCCTTTGTGGAATCAAGGAGATTGGTAGCGTATTGTACTGGATGGGCCTTCTTGATATTGTATTGGTACTCTTCCTGAGCTTCTCACTCTAAACATTACATGGAGAAATGACAGATTACAGTATTGATTGGTGGAAGTACCGACTACACATGTTGATCTGACTCTCTTCAAACAAATATATTTAGTATAGCCTTGTTACCTTTGTTTTTCCTTGTACCCTCTTTGACAACTCTATTATTGCTATTGAAGACATGGCAGGATCAATAAGTAAATTATCCTCTCAGACAATGTAATAGGTAGTTGGTTAGCCAAATAAGGGATAAGGTTAAGGGCCAAATTCATAAGCTTACATGTTTGAGACAGGATAAATGATGGATTAGTGATCTGCCATGGTATTGACGTCTGGAAGTTATGTGAAGATGTGATTAGGTTTTAGAAGACTACTATGCAACAACAACAACCCAGTGTAATCCCGCAAGTGGGACCCTCGACTCAGGTGAAGACAAAATCAAGTACACAGAGGAAACACAGTAGTGAACCAGTCATGCTGAAACATAATGAAGAAGAGAACAGTAGCAACAAAAAATACTACGGTAACCGAAGCAAAGGAAACAACAGATAACAATAAATTCGATGAATAACACATTAGGAAAGTGATAAAAACAATACTATAAAGGGAAACTAGACAACGCTCGACTACCTACTAACATTCTTCCCTAATCCTTGTCCTCTATATCCTCCTATCTAGGGTCGGTAAGCTGCACGTGAGCCATGTCCTGTCCTGTCTAATCACGACCAGTTCATGCTAGTATTTTGACTTGTATACCTGGGCCCATCCAAATTCTCCGGGGTTTGAGACTAATTACCGCACTAAGTGAACTCAATCCTAGCCAGAAAGTACGGTGTGTTACAGGATTTTACGGTATTTCTCACCTTTTTGACTTCCCCTGGTTCCAAAACTTTGAACTCCACCTTCCGTGACCAAATTGTGGCTCTCGCCTCTCAATAAATGTGTTGCTCTTCTCTCTCACTTACTCCAGCTTTGTCCTCCTAGTCCCCTAAAGATCCCGTGTTATGACTTCCTCCCCTTTTCCCAATGTTGTCATCGTCACCAACCAATTGTCAATGTCTTTTCTTACAAAAATGTCATTCCCTTTTCCCCCTCCCCTTATAGTATCATAATACCCAAGGGTTCAACAACTTCTTTTCTTTTCCTTGTGAGATTATTTTCTAATTCCTAAAGTTCTTTTCTTCCCTTCTATTTGTATGTTATCATTGATCTGAACCTTAATCTTTCATTTTTGTAATATACATGGATAAGGAATAATCTAAACAAAAATTGTATTAAAAGATGAAAAATTTGATGAATATAAGGACAAAAAAAAAAACAGTTCATTCGAAGATTTCTCTCTCCAAATAATCCACCATATGCACTGGAGTGGTATACCACTATGTTTTTTTCCTATTGTCTCTCCCTCTGATATTCCAGCATTTCAGTAGATCACCAGTGTCTCATTGCATAACGAATTTGAGTCCCAACATGTTTGAGGAATAGCTCCATATTTGATCAGTAGGGCGATGATGCAAAAAAAGGCGATTCACACTCAGGTTTATCCCCACATAAGCACTTGTAACACAACTGAATCTCTCTTCTTTGAAACTTGAATCTTTATTTGTAAAATATATGAAAATTATATTAAAAATGAAAATTTTGATGAAATATCAGGACAAAAGTTCTTTATCTTTACAAAAAATGTGGAAACTTATTTTTTTAAAGAAATGGCAAGTGTTTTGTTATTATAGCACCAAGAAAGTGCTGCCAAAAGTATTTACAGGTAATAAGCCAAAAGTATATTCCTGGTGATTTTAACGTGTCTTTCAATTCAATCACTGCTTCAGCATCACTTAAAAAGTACTGTTTATACCAATAGAAAAACAAACATAAACAGTTCATTTTGATCTTCTGAATGTAGTTGCCTCTTTCTTCAAAGCATCTATCATTTCCCTTCCTCCAAACAATCCACTACATGCATGCTATAATGGTGTACCACCATTTCTTTTGCCTGTTGTCTCTCCCTCTAGTATTCCCACACTTAGTTAGGTCACCAGTGCCTCTAGCATTACGCATTTGAGTCCCTCCATTTTGAGGAATATCTGCCTAAGTAGATCAGTACGCGATGACATCATGTCCTCCATTTATGTCCTTCTGTGTATTGAAGTAAATTGTTCTTGGACCATTGAATTACAATGATCTTAAGGTTCTTTTCAGTTATTAACTTATTTTGCATGAACACTGATTGTATTTATTGTTGTGATAGTGACACAATATTCCACAAAGAAGAATTTTTAATATCTATCGTATTATGTATTTAACAGAGAGAAGTCGATACCCGCCAGTTTATGCAAACTGCTCCTTGGTTGGGCTTGATTCCTGGTGCTGACGGGCAAATATTGCACTCTCAGGAAGGGGGAGATAGCCCTATGGTCACTCTGTTTAAATCTGCAACTACTGCAACCATGTCCAACCCTAACTGCACAAATCCAACATCATTTCACACTATATCGAGACAAGCAGAAGCTGCCGGTAGGTACCCGTTCAATATCCAGCCTTTTAATGAACTCGTCAATATGATTTCAGACATGTAAACAACTTGTTATGTCATCTTAAGTCTGATATCATAGGAAGCTTTTCATGGTCCAAGTCTCTCTGGCACGTTTCTCATTGGACTATGTCACTATGATGCATAGTACCATGGTGCTTACCGTGTCCTCCTTTTCCTCTTGAAGAAGAGAAATTTAATTAAATGCACAGGAAAGCTCTAGTATATAAACGTTTGAGAATCAACAACATCTATATGAATACTCACCGACCATGTTTCTCTATTTTAATATTACGTCTGAGAATATTTGCAAGTTTTAAAAAGGTTTATTAGATAACTGTGAGCCAAAAGACAATGTAAACTTGCTTATTAGATATGGACCCGGAAAGATACTGCAAACTTGTCATACCTTGTCTTTCTTAGTATTTTGGTATCATTTCCATTGCCATGTTTCACTAGTTATGAAGCCATTTTCTTTTAAGATCAAAGGAGAAAACTGGATTGGTTCTCGTGGCGAATAAGTGTCTCTAAGTAAAATATTAAATTTATATTGTCGAGTTGCAAACTCTATAGTAGTAAGATATACTCCCTTTCTTTTGTCACTTCCAAATTTTTACCGAATTTAATGAGTGGAAGATTTTGATGCATTCAAGTTTCACAAGCAGCAGAGGATTGTTAAATGTTTTACAGTACAATTGTTTGACTTGCTAGTTTTGAGCTATAAAGTTCAATATAGAAAAGGGACCAACGATCTGGCAGCTGATGCTTTGTCAAATAAATTTGAATAACAGTGTTAATGCACTTCCAACACTGCTCTACAACCTGATTAGGTGAATGAGGTAATTGACAATTATGACAGAGATAAGGAAGGGGAAATAATACTCTTAAATGCTTGTGTAGTACCATGATGAGATATGGATAGGGAGTAAGGATGGACCAAGGATGTGGCAACTAGTTAATGTGATCCATTCTTCATCTCTTGGGGGTCACTCCACATCCAAGCAAATATAACAGAGGTTTAGGATAGTTTTCGTGGTATCACCAGGATAGATGAAAAACATAGTGAGGGAATAGTATGGCATGTCAGCAATGCAAGACAGAATGTGCCATATTCTGACTTTGTCCAGCCTTTATGTGTCTCTAACGGGATTTGGCAACGTGTAACTATGGATTTCCTAGAAGACTGCAGATGGAAATGATATTGTGATGGAGACCATTAACTGTGTTGAAGTATGTAACCATCTCATCTAAAAACTTAAGTTGTTAGAGAGATCATAAAGACTTAATTTTGTCTTTAACACATGGTCCCTCACATGCGAGCCTGATTCTTTTTTCTTGGCCCAAATACATTGATTTTTTTTTTATAATGGTGGTGGTGAGACTCTAAGTGAGAATGTATTGATTGATCATTACCTTAAGTTGTTGGGTATTTAAATAGTACGTACACCTCCTAAACTAGGAAACAAATCAAAGTTGCATGATTACAAAGAAATAATATCTCCTTTATTGCTTCTAATTAATATAAACTATAGGTTCATGATTCTATCATATTGACGCCGCATCTACATGATTCTACCATATATACACAATATACTTAACAGCCCTTTAAGATGGCGCATACAAGTCATATGTATCAAGGTTCTTATAAATGCAACTAATTCGGGGACCAATAAGGTATTTGGTGAAAATATCCTCAAGTTGATCATTTGATTTCAAGTTTTGTGAGAATATCTCTTAAGAATATTTCCTTTGATGAAGTCGGTGTCTATGTGGTTTAGTTCTCTTGAAACACCGAAGTTGATGCCATATGCAAGCAACTTGATCATCCATACAAGTTCCATCTGATTGTTTTGTCTAAACTTCAATCCTTTGATCAACTATTTGATCCAAACTAGTTCGCAAGTTGCCAATTACCGCGCTCAGCTCAGCAGTCTAGCAGGTTCATTTTATCCACGTGAGTCGAATCCCACTTTGCCCAGGCACTTATAGTATTCTTTTGATACTTTACAATGTCAACATACCTTAGATATATGGATCAATACAAGCACAAGGCATTACCACAAGTCCGCACTATTATTTATTTTTCTATTTTACTTAACTAGTTTCATTATTTATCATTTTATGTTAACCAGCCCAACCCATCACTATGTGGGCTGTCGGCTAATCCTTTTTTTCTAAAATATATATTTTTATAATTTAAATTCCAATTTTAAAATGTTATATAAATATTTACAAGACAAATATTACATGGTGTTACTACTTCTAACCAACTCTCAAACTCACCAACAAAATAATTCTAATTATACTTACTCATATTAAGTTTGGTTTTTCAAGTAAAGATTTGGTTGTACGACTTCAATCTGAAAATCACTGATCCTATACAAATACTTTGGGTACACCGTACAAGAAAATGATCTTGTCGGACATAAAGTTTTTGCGAAATTAAATAACTTTTGACTTGATACCATTCGAAATTTAGGATTTTGTGTTTTTGTTATTTACATATTTTATAAACTTAAAAATTGTATTTTAATTTTAATACTTGGGTTTTGGACTTTGTATAATATCAATAAATGATGGTTTAAGTAGACTTTGAGTTTGGACTCCTCTTGTTATTTTTAGTACCCGGCTTTTTTTCAATTATTTATTCTTTATTTATCCAATAGGACGGCCTAGTCCACCTCGCTCAAGCCTCGCGAGCTACTGGGCTTACTTTGGCCGGGCTAAGAAAATGCGCTCTTAAATTGGAGGGAAAACAACACAAATCCCACTAGTTTAAGAGCTAATTACCTTCTTTCCCATGAGTTTGCAATATTACCAAGCCTACCATAATTCGCTCTGCGGATACACGTATCTAACGCGCCTAGATACATGTATCTCGATAATTATATCTAAATAAGGAATGTAACTGATACATGTATCTCGAATACATGTTAATTAATCAGATACATTTAAATAAAGAATGTAACTGAAATACATAAATTAAGGAGGAAATCACACGTATAACATCTTTGGAGTATCTACGGCTCCTAAGAAAATATTTTAAAAATTGATTTTTTGTGTATATGATATGTTCATTATATGTATCTAAACTATTCTTTTATGTATCTGACGTTTCATCTATGTATCTAATATATACTTAATGATTAGATGTATTTGATCTGTCCATTCTATGCACCTAAACTGTTTTTCTATGTATCTGATAACCAACAAAAAGATGTCTTAATTTTAGCGGCTATGAAATGGCTCCCTTCTTCGACTTCCTCGATGTTGGTGCGCCATAGTTGATAATGAAGTCAATTGTGTTGGTTGCTATGACTGGATTTTTGGATATTTATGAATTAATCATAGTTGTGATTATTAATTAGTACATGGGTTAACCCCAAAATCAATTCCTAGTATCTTTTTGATAGTTATCCTCACCTTTCCTCCGATCTTACTTGTGGTCTTGTTGGTATGACCATCGGAATGTTAGTGACGCTAGGAGAAAAAATGTGGAAGAGAAATAACTAATTTGGGGTCAAGGTATAAATTATGGAGAGAATTAAGTGAGTAGATAATTGAGGACTCTGTTTTAGGTTAATTTTAAAGTGATTGATCTCAATGTATTTTACTCCAAATCTGGTATTAATAAATCCTAGTTTTATGGATTGGTTTATTTGATTGTATCTTTTAAAATATATGGTATAAAATATTAAAAGTGGTAATATATGTAATTGTTTAAAAGTAGAGATAAAATTAGTATATATGATAGTGATGTATGTCTAGTTAAGTAGTTATCCCTAAATTGGATCCAGAAATCACAATCCAACCATATTAAATCACGGGTTGAGCTGGGCCGGCCCCACGAGCCTAGCCTATATTGAGTGGTCTATACTTTCATTTTCTACCTCGCATAAAATAATACATAATTTTCTCATAACTTATACGTGTATTAGTTATGCAAAAAAGAAAAGCATGAGCCAGACATTGTATTAGCAAGGCAATGTTTTATGTGGAAAATAGAAAACACCAACCAAAATTGTATAACTTATGCTAAATTCTATGTGGAGATTATTTTTTCCATTTTTGTAACCAAACAATGTATCAAAGTTATGCTAGTTTTAATACATTAGTAACTCATCTCTAATCAACAACCACACGACCCGAGTGATTAAGGGGAGAGCTGATCGTGTTTATTGACTAGCATGATTATAACAGATATTGTCTTTCCGTAATTAGTTATAGGTGTTATTGTATAACTACCCCTTCTCATGGGATGTAAAAATATAAAGAAGCCTTCTCTTCTTTCTCAAATTCTTCAGCTTTATTCTTGTATCATTTAAAGCATTTCCACTTTCCATTTTTGTTTCAGATTTGTTGTACAAAGCCAATATTAATACTGGAAGTGTGTTGGAATATGCCCTTGCTTTTACAAGTGCTGCATTAGATAAATACTGCAGTAAATGGAGTGCAGCCCCAAAGACGGGTTTTATTGATATTACTACTTCAAAGGACTTCTACCGGATTTTCAGTGGACTTCAAATCGTAAGATACAATAGTTCATTTGCTTCATTTACTTTATAAAATTTCATTGCACTTATAATTGCTTATTTTAATTGGTTTTGAACACTGATGATATCTCAATATAGCAAATTGTTGTGCACACGTCATGTTGGTCTCTGGTTACAAATTTACCTGATTAATACATCAGCAAGAACTATCAGTTGGACTGTCATGGTTTATGTTGAATCCCTGCAACTTATTACAACTTATTACCTGTAGCTTTTTCTGATTGAGAAAAGAATTTTGTTTGACCTTTTTCCTACTTTCGTCTATTAGAGAGTCAAGTGTTTAGTGTTAGAGTAGAGTGTCAGAAGAATTGTGTTCTTATGTTATATAAACTTGTTTAGTAATCTGATAGTCAGAGATAATGGAATTATCTTTGGTGTAAACTGTTGATCTGATTTTGTTGTCAATCATAGGAATACCTGGAGGAATCTGTTCAGCTACAATCCAACACTTGCGAAATGTTGGGCGATTCAGTTGCCTGGGGTGGATGTACAATAATCTACCTGCTTGGGCAACAATTGCATTTTGAATTGTTTGATTTTTCCCATCAAGTCCTCAATGTTGCTGAGGTGGAGTCTGTAGCAACATCGCCAACACAGAAGAATCCTAATTTCCTCCAGGTATGATTTGCAAATTAACCAAATAAATAATGTTTTGAGTTATTTTGAACATGTGGAACTGCATCTGTAAGAATCAAAACTCTACTGCATGTTCTCCTCTTCATGATGGTTTATATTTAATTCAACTAAAATTATTGGAAATAGTGTCAATTAATTTTTTTGTTGTGACAGCTAACTTGGAGCACAATCATTCCACTCACTGCTCTCTCTTTCTCTCTCTCTCTATTGTATATTTAATTAATGGCTGACTCTCTCTCTATGGTATATTTAATTAATGGCTGATTTAGTATAGGTACACCAACTTCTTATTTCGTATAGCCATCTCTCCTACATAATGATAATGACCCCAAAACTGAGTGAATAACGAAGGTGATCCGGGAGAACATATTGTGTTTTCTGGTTTATGCCTTTCCGCAGCTATCTGTCATTGGGAACTGGGAGTTGGGCTTTTAGGTGATATGCTGAAAGATATTTAAATGGGTTTTCTGCATCATGCTTTTGTCACTATCCATTTTGCCTAATCCATGATGACACCTAACCTCTGTTAGGCGAACCCATTATCATGCAAAGGCCATTTGCAGATATGAAAAGACAGCAATAAGCTTTGAAAGCAGATATTTAACCAAAGCAGAGTTATAAAGTCAAACATGCGGAAATAAAATAAACACCCCCCAAGAAATGGTGGTACAAGTCATGAGCGTCTAAAAGAGTAAATACAGTTCTCAAAATTCAATATTGTTTGGCAAAAGGGAACAGTTCGGTGGGAGTAGTGAATAATATTGAGGAGATAGCACAAGTGCTGAAATGCAAAGTGGGTATTCTCCCTATATCTTATTTGGGTCTACCTTTGGGTGCTTCTAGCAAAGACCTTGCAGTGTGGAATCCGGTGATCAAAAGCACTTTGTCCAGCATCGCTATGTATTTCATGTCAATTTTGCAGGCCCCTGGCAGAGTAACTGAGAGGTTGGAACGTCTTCAGCGTAACGTTTATGTGACACATCGAAAGGCACTAGGAAGCATCATCTCGTGAATTGGGAAGTTATCACTTCTCCAGAGGAATGAGGAGGACTCTGTGTGAAAAACCTCAAGGTGTTCAATAAAGCTCTATTAGGGAAGTGAATATGGAGATTTGGGGTAAAGAATGCTTTTTTGGAAGGGGGGTGGTCAGAAAATGAGAAAAGTATGGTACTATGGAAGGGGGACGGAGGACTAGAAACAGTACAACTCCATATGGGTGTGGTTTGTGGAGGAGTATTATGAAGGGTGGGGAGATTTTTGCGGACATATTTCCTTTAAGGTTAGGAACAAAAGCAGGATTAGTTTTGGGGCTCATAAGTGGTGTGGGGAGAACGAGTTGAGGGAAGTCTTCCCTAATATATATTGTGTATCTTGCCAAAGAGAAGACAGTCCAACAATTTTGTGGGTCTCATGAGGGGGTTATTCACCAAAACTTGAGATTCAGAAGGAATTGAGAGATGGAAGAATATCACAATCTGATTGAATTTTTGCATGGACTAGCCGCTCCTAATAATTTATTGGATGTATGGAGCTGGTGAGAGAGTGGAGATGATTATTCACTATTAGCTCTTAATATAAGAGATTACTAGTGAGAGGGTAAAGTTTCCCTCATGACTCTATTTGGATCTCTAGAGCTCCAAGGCAGATGTGTTTCTTTGTATGGTTGGCGGCAAGGGGTGAAATCTTAACAATGGAAAAGCTAAGGTAGAGGAGGACCACCTATGTCAGTCAGTTGGTGCTTTATGTGGAAGAGTGCAGGCGAAAATGTAGATCATCTCCTATTGCATTGCAATGTGGCTAATCGATTATGGAGGGTGGCCCTCAACTTGTTTAGGATGCAATTGGTGATGCCGGGCACACTGAAGGAGGCTTTACAAAGTTGGACTCATAGGAGGGGGAAGAGAAGCTCAAGGGCTGGAGTGTTTCCCCTTTAACAATCATGTGGTTTGGAGAGAGAAATAGGAGACCATTTGAAGGGTGGAGCAAGATTTTGTAAAATGGCAGAGTAGTGTTTTGTCTCTAGTTTCTTTTTGGTGTACTTACCCTATTTCCATAAAGGATTGGATCTCTTTTGTTGAGAACCATATTTGGACTTGGGTTATCTTCTTCCGTAATACGGCTTGAATATGGAGGTTTTTCCCCATTTGTTTATAAAATTATTTACCTTATCAAAAAAGGAAACAATAGCAAAGAAATAAAAAGGAAGGTAACTCCAAGGTGTTGTGAAGCAACAACTCACCACGACAGTCTCCAAACAGCTCCTAAGGTTGACCACGTACTCCACTAGCACAGAGATCAGTACCTTCACAAAACGTGCTGTAAATGTGGCAAGAGTATAATAACCCATGTGTACCTGGTAATTATCATCGATCGTCCCAACAAAATAGTGGTAAGGGTTGGCTTGAAATACTTACTTTGTAACCTGTACACAATATCATGTGATTTTGACAGATAAACAACATGATAAGCATGTAATAAAAGGCACGGATCCAACATAATCGATATGCACAAGTGTAGCATATAATATGATATGCATGTATCATGATTTGGAATCAAATGCACATGATAAAGACCCCACTTTTACCCATAACCGGTGCTCCCAACACATTTGTGTGCACATTATCTAGGTTGCCCAGGAAGTAAGTATAGTGACCGTAGAGGATGGATCCATATCCACATGCCACATGGACAACTCATGTGTCATCATTCGTACAGACAACACACGTGCCTCAACCACATCTATGTGTGAAATTCAATATGCAAGTTATATGCATATCAACAATGCATGACAACAGTTAAACATGTAATCTAGATGTGCATAACTCATAATGTGACCCTAGCATGGATATGATACCCTATAACATTATATCTAGCATGAAAAGATCCTGAAATAGTCATGCAACAAGTAATACATCAAACCAGGCATGGTATATCATAATACCCTAACTTGTATCCCTGGTATCTGCATATGTGCTTGTCATCTCGCATATATGCTACCTCCATATGCGTAATTATAGCATACAAGTCAATTTGGGAAAAATTCCCTCATTGAGGTCAAAGCCTTAGCTTACCTCGGTCTGAAGAGACTCTAGCCCTTTTGAATCGCCTTTCTTAGCCTCAAATCGATCACATGAGCTAGATCTATTCAAAAGAATACTCTATGGGGTGAATGAGTTCAATGATATCCATATTGCAATATTTGGCTAAATCAAAGTCAACCAAAAAGCAAAACTTAAGTCCCGGGGTCAAAATCCAAAATTGATTACGTTTTCAAGTTACCCATAACCCCACGAAGTTAAATCTATAATTAAATTTCAATTCCAAGTTCAGTTCGATCCCCAAATCCCCCTATGGTCTCAGAACCATCTGGAGTCACATGTATAACCCCAGTATGTGCCATACTCTCAAAGAATCTCATAATCCGAATCAAAATCTCCCCTAGCACAAGCGTAACAATGAAACCCCCATGTACTTGAGTTGGCCCTATCTGTATAGCCAAAATTGGTTCATCCTCGTGAATTTCTTGTAGATCAACCGAAGTAACTCTAGCACGGTCTCGAGCAACATTTGGTGCTCATCTCTGGCAGGTATCACTGTATGAGCCTCAGCTCGTCCCCTACCTCCACCTCTACCTCTAGTAATGGCCCTGGCCTCAGATATAGGCTCCCGCTCACCAGCCGCTGATGAACGTGTCCTCACTAATAACAACTGAATATTTTCTTCGTGTGTTTTAGCTTATTCTAGTTTTAGTTGTTTTCCAGTTTCTAGAATTAGAGTTTATCTCAATCACTTCATTATCCTATTTTATCTCCTGTAGTTATCATGCATAGACTTTGTATATATTAGGACTCTGTATCAGTTGGGTATACCCTTTAATATACCGCATAACACAAGTTACTAAGATCATCGATTTATTCTCTGATGTCGCTTTACTCTTTGTGGTATCAGAGTATCTCTGTCACGAGTACATTCTCTCTTCTCTGATAACTCACGCTTTCATCAACTGCAATGACCCCCAAAGTTTCTGTAGTCAATTCGGATTCTAACAACTATTCCATGATTGTTCAGTTCAATTCTGTCAAGCAGTTGCCCAACAAATTAGCTAGAATCCACAACTTCTCTTTGTGGAAAGTTCAAGTATCAATGCTTATGCGTGGTCACAATCTCTATGGCCATCTCGATGGATCCATTCCTGTCCCCTCTCATACGATATCTCAAAACAATCAAGATGTCGATAATCCTGCATTTCTTGTTTGGTTTCGTCAAGATCAGTTCATCCAAAATACTATTTTGGCCTCTGTTGAACCAACTCTTGCTGCCATTGTAGCCGGCTGCCACTGCCAAAGCTGCCTGAGATCTGCATATTGCATATGCAAACAAGTCTCAAACAAGAATCTTTAGTTTTCATAAACAACTGGCCTGTGTTACCAAAGACACTTGTCCTGTTGCTGATTATCTCCATCAAGTTAGATCACTGTGTGATGAACTTGCAACTGCTGGATCACTGGTATCTAATTCAAAACTCATCGTTAAAATTCTTAGTGGGCTTGGATATGAATTTCGCAAACTTTCTGCCACTATCCGTGCAAGAGATTCCACAATCTCTTATGAAGAATTGTATGAAAAGCTACTGACCATGAGCTTTTTCTCAAGCATGATGAGGCTAGGAAACCACAGCCACCTACAATCACTGCTGCCATAGCACAACGAATATCTACAACTCCTCGGAACAACACCAATACATCCATCAGAGAGTGAAACAAAGAGAGGAAGAAATAAATTTTCTAAGATGTCTCATAGCCTCTAGAAATACGCGCATCTCTGTACAGATCTGCAAGACTCTATTAGACATTGGTCGCGACTCATAAGATCGGTGAACCTAGAACCTTGATACCACTTTACCCCATTTTGTGATTTTTGGTTTCAAAACCCACCCGAGCTCTCAAGTCTCAACCCAAACCCCTCAAACAAGTCTCAAATGGTTATATTGGCTTGTTCAAAATCTCAAATCCTAAAATTGCACGTTAAAACTTATTATTAAGGGTCGGGTTGTTACAGCTTTGCTGCTAGTACCTCATCTTTTCCAACCTGCTGGGATCTTGCCGTGCTGCATTAGC
The DNA here is from genome assembly GCA_029582245.1 of Solanum etuberosum. NCBI lineage: Eukaryota > Viridiplantae > Streptophyta > Magnoliopsida > Solanales > Solanaceae > Solanum > Solanum etuberosum. The sequence continues at coordinate 30,843 of JAJONR010003499.1, read as the reverse complement.
AAAGAAAGAATACAAAAAAATACGGGAATATAATATTCTTCTAAAATAGAGAGCATCAGTAGCTAATAGAGCTTACTGTCTCCTATATATGACTAAGAAATAAAGTTTTCCCCTCACCTTTCTTGTAACAGTATTCTTGCTGAGTTGTGTGATCTCTTCCTCCTAAAGCTCAAATTGTTAGAGGGACAACTTTACTTATTATTTAGGTCTGCAACACGGGTTCTTATGTGTTGATCTGATTTTTTCTTTAGGATCAAACATGCAGAAATATTTCTGGTGATGCTTAGTGGTAAGACTTGAACTTGGGCCATGTCAATAAATTAAATATCAAATTCAAAACCATAAGGAAGTGGATGAACTATTCAAAGATATTTATAAATTGACCTGGAAACCTTACATAACTCATGTATGATAACTTTATGACTCAACACATGTTTGTATGTGTAACCGGACTATGGAGTCCACACGTCAACTTATGTGTGTGCCTCTTGAAAGCTCTTATATGCCTCATGTGTGATAACTATATAACTCAACATCCTCTCTCATGTACCGATTTTGGGATTCACGTATGAACTTTAATTTGAACTTATGAGTGTAAATGAGCTCATGAAAGGTTAACTCAGATCCTAGGTTGACTTGCGCAATTTGCTAACTGTTAGATAGGGGACAATCTTTTGTTTATTCATTTTAGGTCAGACTTGTTTCTTTTTTGGGCCAAACATGTAGAAAAATTGTTGCAAACCTAAGATAAAAATAAATTGTCTCCACTCTTAACATTTTAAGTTTTTTATAAAATCAGCACATGGCATTAGAGCAGACAGGGTCTTGGGTTCAATTCTCATGCTCACCATTAAAGAAAGAATTCTCATAGTTGGCCATGAAAAAGAGTTAAACCAACATGTGAGGGGCATGTTGCAAGCCTAAAATCAATTAAATAAAGTCTCTCCTCTCTAACGCTGCGAGGTTTAAGATGAGTACAACAACCATGACTCAAGCCTACTCTGTAAGAACTAAAATGGGACTGGTCACATATCCAAAAGAATTATTTGTGCTGATTGATGGTAGTAAGGCTTGAACCTAGAATCTGTGTGCTTTGATATCTTGTGAAAATATCAGAGCATACAATTCTAAGCTTAGAGGAATTGGTATAATTGCCAAGGTATTTATAAACCCTTTCTGAAGTCCTACACAACTCATATGAAACCACTATATAACTCAACAGTCCCAGGACCTTAGCTCTGATCTGGATATATTTTAAGAAGGTTGGTAAACCTAGCAAATGAGATTAAGCAGAATCAAAAATGTTCAGAAAGATATCATGTGTTTGTTAAAGGGGTGCAGTTATGCTCCTGAAAGCTGTTTTATGTAAGATCTATAAACAACAATGACAACAATGCTTTAATCCTGAACTAGTAGTGGCCCTAGGCCTTCTGCTCTTCTAACGTAAAAGGTGGCCGGCCATTCGTCAAGGCCCAGGAATCCGCTGGACATCTCAGCAGCGGGATCTAGGCATATGAATCTTCTATATGTCTTCCACTCTATTTGCCTGATTCATTCCAATGCTTAATAATCTGTCTTTTAAGATGAATTTGGGGGTTTCTAAAATTAGTACCTTCTTTAGACCTCACATATGTAAATCTCTAACCAAACTAAAAAGACTACCAACAATCACCATACCTTATGTAAGTTTATCAACAAGTACCAGATCTTAGTCCCAACTAATTCATATTGCTTACTTAGACAACTAATGGACATTTCACATCCTCTTCAGTTCTCTTTATCACTATTGTTTACTTTCAGTTTGATAAGTAGAAAATCATATATTTGAGATCCAACATCACTTTCTATCTTTAGGGGATTGAAGGTTTGCTGGAAGCCATGAAGAAAGCAAGGAGGCTAAACAATCATGTGTTTTCAATGTTGAAAGCACGCTGTCCATTGGAAGATAAACAGGCTTGTGCCATCAAACAAAGTGGTGCACCGTTGCATCGGATAAAATTTGAGAATACTGTGTCCGCTTTTGAAACATTGCCACAGAAAGGTGCCTGAGGTCTGCTTCCATTTTCATTGCAGGAGCTTGCATGTATGACTATATGTTTATTGATGTACTTGTTGCTCTGAGAATGAAGATGTTACTTGGGTGATGGTATAGATGTAGATATTGTAAAATTAAGAACTGAACATCTAATGATCCAATCAACAGATAATGGAGAAAGAGCAGCATATGACTGTCAGATTCGTCAATCTGCTACTTGCTTCTCTTTCAGCTGTTAATGTGTCGATGTTTTCCACAGCTTGATGGATAATTTGATAGGCCAATGATTCTTTTTCATGTTTTAATGTTGGGAAAATCGCGCAAGAAAGATGAATGAATTTCTGAGGTGCGTGAATGCACAAATGACAATTGATTTGAATTCATGGGAAAAGAGAACCTTCATTTCCTACGAATTGTGCCCAAATTAACTTTGTTTTTTGACCTTATTTGTTCTTTACATAATCTGTAAATGTGAATGCATTGTGTCATCAACCATTATATATCGGATACCATTGATACAATTTAGGGAGAATTACATCTCAAAAACTAGCTATTGAGATTGGAGAACCCAAGACTACATAAATAAATTCCACATCAGTACATTGCAATATCGATAGGGGACTCGAGTCTCATACTTTGCAACGGACCGTGACAAATAACCTCTTCCACTTCCATTCCCATAACATTTTTCAAGAAAAGTATCTTTGAGTACATGTCAATCTTTCTTTCTTTTTCTTCAGACAAAGCTTAATCATTTAGGGTAAAACAGCTTTTTACATTGACAAGTCTGAACTGGCTAAAGCTGGAGTGTACTAACCACAAATGCTTTATGATACCTTTTCCATGATTGAAGGAACTATTTTTCAGGTGGAGTCCTTGACTTATTTTTGTCGTTTTCTAACGTCTTGTCAAGAATCAACAACTATACTAGACTTTGATCAATTTTGTTTTACACAAATTTTAGTGAGAGAATTGCTCTAAATAATTTAATTAGCAGCCTAAAAAGAGCTGTCTATTCTCCCCTAGTGATATACAAACATGTAAATGCCTAATTAGATCCACACAAGCTTGTTGTGGTATCATTAATCAATTATCACAAACCATTACCAATTCCAATAACATTTACTTAGATAATATGTTGAAGAGTTGGGAAAGATGATCAACAGTGACATTCAATGTTTTTCTTTAATTTTTTTCAATAATAAAAGAGGACAATAAATGTGAGACACATACATGAGTTGTGTTTTACACAAAGTTATTACATTCCACCTAACTTTATACTTGGCCCTTTTTCCTATAATAATGAATACTCTCCTCCACCACTCAAAAGAATTTAATATAAAATAATATCCAGCTACAACTTTAATTTGTTTGTCATTTACAACAACAAAAAAATCCAATTGGCAATTTCACTTTTTAGGAAATTGATTTTTGCACTTTGCAAGTTAGGTGTGCAATGTCCTAATGTATTGAACTTATTTTAAACACCTAAGATTACTCCTATGTTCCTTCTTTGTGATCTTTAGCAGGGCTTTTTTCTCCCTAGCTAACAAGACTTTTGTTGTGAAATTAGAAAAAATACATCAACTACCAACATTATTAACGTCCACAACTACAAAAGATGAAAAACACCTATTCACATTAAATTGTTGAAGATATTGGTCTTTGTTAAATGGGGGACCAATTATTAAACATGATATAATGATTAGCTCTTAAGGAAACATGTCAAACTAAAAAAGGTGTGTTTAATTGGTAGGAAGAAAAATGTTTGTCACACAACATGTTGTCTTGGATAATATATTTATGGAAAATAAGTGATTTTTTAATTTATTTTTTGTGTTTGGTATGTAAGTAAAAAAATATAACCTCAAAAGTATTGAATTGAATGCCTGAATGGTCCGTTAACTTATAGTAACTGGTCATAAAAGCCACTCTACTTTGTTTTGCTTTTCAAAAGTCATCCAACTTTGTCTAGTTGGTTTCCATGCTCATCCAACTTTGTCTTGTTAGCTTTCAGAGTCATTTAATTGAAAATACAAATTTGTAGGAAAAAATATTTTAGAAATTAAGATCAATATTTAGATTTATTTTGGACCCTTCCCCGCTTAAAATGAATTGACTATATAAAAATGCTCTTAATAACATTTAACTACAAAAATATGATGGTTAAATATTATTAAGGGCATCTCTAATATTTAAAATGTTAGAAATTAAAGAACCATCATATTCTTTTAGTTAGTCGTTATTAAAGATATTTCTTATATAATCAACTCATTTTTTGTAGGTCAGGTCAAGAATTGGAATGAATTAAGGGTGAGTTGGGTCCTCAATAAAACTAAGTATTGATTTTATTTTTTAAAATACTTTTTTTCTGAAAAATTACATTGTCATGTCATTAAATAGTTACCAAAATATATATATATATATATATATATATATATATATTAAAATGACATGAAAGCTATTTAAGCAAAGTTGAATGAGTTTAGTGGTCAATTATTATAAATTAAGTGACCATCTAGACATTTGCAATATTTATATATAATCTAGAAAAACACTATAAGGTGGATGAGGGTAAGGTGTTGGGGTGGAAGGAGGGCGTAGATTTGTAATATTGTCACGATCCGAGTCTACATCGTGGACATGGCCGGCATCCAAAATCATTGCTGACCCGAGCGAACCTGGGCTTGACATACTTTAAGACTGAATACTGACTAGTGCGGAAGCTTTTAAAAGATGATCATGTAATACAATAACTTAGAAAAAAACTCAATAACTTTATACATAAAAGTCTGAAATATGTATAATATGCATATGCTTATAAAAATAACTATGATCATAACTCAACTGGCTCGTCTATGAAGTCTCTAACATACTTAAAAAAATATCAGGACAAGACCCCTGGCTACCTGAACTCTACTAATAACATAAATAAATTATTAATACGCAAGATAAATTAGAGCCCTCCAAAAGTAAGAAGGTCTCATCATATTTGGATGAACGTGATCCTAATGATGTGTCTGTCATCCATCTTGAAAACCTGAGTCTGCATCATTAAAAGATGCAGCATCGAATGACGTCAGTACATGAAATGTACGGTATGTAAAATAGTTGAATGAAATACTAGTTAAAATTGAAGATGCTGGGCTAAATGAATAGCTCTGAAGATAGACTGAAATAAAGTCAACTGAGTAGTATGAAATATGATTTTCAAATTAAAGGTTGGGAAATATTCTAAAACTGAATAATAGAAATATGACGTCTGCATATTTAAGATTTAGAAAAGAGAAACATAAAATAGTATGCAAGATGCTTAAAAATACTTTTATCATCTGATGATAAAGTAAAATTGGTTTTATAACTTGAACTGAAAACATGTCTAAAAACTGTAAATCTGAGAAATCATCATATTTGTGACTGCATAAATAATCATATATGTTCAAACTATTAAAGTATGTATATGATCTTTAAGTGGGGAGTTTCCTACAACTGACTTAAATAATGTGAGCTCATGATGCACTAATTTACAATTCCAATTGGGGAGGGTTGCCTTATACCTTGACAGTGTATGGAACCTATCTAGCTAGTGTGGATTCTCCGGCAAAATGGTGAAACATAATCCCATGGTATCACATAGTTCTGAAACTTGGGCTATCTAGAACCTTCGTTCGCTCGTTGCTAAATAATCCTCTCAAAATAATCTATATATGCTCATAATATGTCATGAAAACTACAACTGAAATCATAATGTGAGTATTTGCTCAAATTTGTAAAAACTGTACTGTTGGTGAGACTAAGCTCACAACTATCTCAAATTGATGTTCTGAGTTTTCAGGATAAAGGAAAATTCTCTTTGAAACCATATCTATTTGTAATGAAGAGTTGTAAACTTTCGTATTTTGAAGTGACTAAACTTTCTTCAAAACATAATCTTTACAATAGGTAATATAAAAACATAATTTCTTGAACTCTTTCTTGAATAATGCATTAGAAACTAAAAATAAGAATAAGAATTTTTTTTTTCATAATACTTCTTCAAAATCTTAAACATAGTTCTTTCATGAAAACAATATATATGAAATTCTTTTTTGCTACCCAAACGTATTTAATGTATTTTCCTATTAAAAATTACTTTGTACACAAATACAGTGCAACAAGATCTCGTGAGATTTCAGAATTTTATTAATAGAACTCTGAAATCTCACAAGATCTTTTCCATAATAAAAAAATGAATTGCGCTACAAGATCTTTTCTTCTTTATTTTGCTATATCACTGACTATTAATTGTACGATATTGATACATAAATTTTTATGTTGTTACAAACTCTTTTCAATTGAATACATTGATGTAAATACATTCTTGTGATAAATACACTATAGAAACATTCAAATATATTGATGCAAATGTATAACAGGGAACATATACATTGAAATATATGACACAAATGTAAAACAAGGAACTAATACACTAAAATACATTGATATAAATTTATAACAAATCGCAGATACACTCGAATACATTAATAGAAAATAAATAACAATGAGCAGATACACTTGATACAAATGTACAATCAGTGGAAGATACAAATAAATAAATTTGATACAAAAAGTATAACAAGAAACATATACACTTGAATAAATTGATACATATTTATAATCAGTTATAGTTACACTCAAATACATTGATACATAAATAACAACGACCATATATACTTTAATTGGTTCTCCAAATACATTCATGTGATGAATACACTATAGGAACACTCAAATACATTGATAAAAATGTATAATAATGAACAAATATACTCAAATACATGAATACAATACATATACAAGTGCATTAATCTATTAATACAATACATATATGGGTGTGTTTGATTCTAAATTCACCAAATCTACCTCAAATTTACACTAAAATTCTTCAAATTAAAGATATGTACTCCTCGTTATATGTCCAATCTTTCAAAACATCACTCACTTAAATCTAGCAGCAATTTCATAAAGCCGCAATTTGAACTTAAACTTCAAAACTTTCTTTTATGATGGTTGTCAATGGAGTATCGTAAACCATCACAATTCAATGACAATGATGCTTTATTAGAGCAAGGGAGAGAAATCACAACATTGTTGAGTTTGAATTTGGAGTGAATTCGAAGAATCATCCATGAAAAAAAGAGAGGAAGAAAATCATTCATAAAAAAGAAAAGTATGCTGCTAATTTTGGGAGAGAGAAAAGGAAGGAAAGATAATTGATAGATATAATGCTTAGTAAAATAGTCTTGAAATACGTTCATTGAAATATACACTTTTAAATTGATAGCTATTAAATGAATAATGTAGCTGTAAATTATATATATATTTTTAAATTACAGTTGTGTATAATTTTTTTAGAACTATAATTGAACATATATTTGTTTTATTGTGATTTTTTTCTCTAATTTGACTTGACATAAAATTTAAGAAAATTAAAAGAAATTTTTGTTTTAAAAATATTACGTGGAAAGTTAAAATTAAAATATTATTAAAAAAAATATTTTTTTTAAAACAGACTAAAAAGAAAAGTAGTTCTTTGAAACGGAAGTATGGTCAAAATCGAGAGGGATATTTACTGTCAGCATCTTCACTCTCCTCTCCTACATTGTTGGCTCCATACTCCATGGCCACTCTAATTATTAACAACTACTATTTGAATGCACTACTCTCACTATAACTATTTCTCTAAAAATCTTCAAAAGTGCAACACACATCACATATATATTTTTTCATTTGTCAAATCTCACATACATTTTTCTCTCTCTTTGTACCATTATGTCTTCAAAAAATGCAAATGGTTACCCCATTAACAACAACAACAACAACAACATACAAAGCTCCCCGCCGACATCTCCGCGAAACCGGCAAAATTGCCGGAGGAGACTACGCCGGCGGGGAAGCTTTGCAATGTTGCACCGGCGGCATTTTCTGCTGCTTGTCTCTGTTCTATACTTTACGGGACTGATCAGCTGCGTTGGCCCCCTGTTTTCCCTCCTGCAATATTCTGGTTTAGCAACTGGTGCTGTTTATCGTAGTCATGAGATTTTTCAGAAGCTTTGGACTGACATTGAAGCTGATAATTCTTCTTCAATTCAGGTAATTGTTAGCAGATCTAAACTGATGAATTTTTCGTGTTTTCGGAATTCGTGAAAACCCTATTCAAATTCACTTTTTGAAAAGCAAAAGGAAATTAGTGTTAGTTGTTTTACCTCGTTAGCAAAAAAGTAATGAGAAAGTTTTAGTTGAATACAAATTGTAATTTAGCAAGACTCACATTTTCAATTTTACAAAAAAGATATTAGAGTTTTTTTTTTCTTTTCGTATTTTAACCATTAATATTAGTTACTCATTCTTCAAATTATTTCGCAAGAGCTAAAACTAAATATTTATTAATCTATGTCAATCCAAAGTTCAAATTGGACAACTAAGAGTGAATGGAGAGAGTATAAAAGATCTATTTTTTTTGTCATTTTCTGTGATGGTCCAAAATTGTTGTTTCATTATGATTTAAGCACTTCTGTGATGGTCAATTCTCTTGAACTTTAACATGAATTTATTAGACCTTTTTTGGATGCTTTGAAAGCAAAATGTAACTTCTTTCTAAATTAAATACTACTCCTTTTAGTGACTAATTTGTCCACGTCTGATGTCACTTTGAGAAGACGAAAAAAATCACTTAAAGGAATCAAATTGAATTCTGAAAAAAGCACACTGAAAAAGAAAATAATCTTGTTGGGAGCACAACCCTAAATGGGCCCTCCAGTGCGCGATTCGAATTTAGTCGGGGCTTCAATGTGGGCTCCGTACATCGGGTGGGAAACAAAAAAAAAGTAAATTTTAGGAATATCAAACATAAAAATCATATTAGTGTTCTATAGCTACAATTTTGCTATTTGCGTTTCATAGCAAACTGGAGCATCTGATTTGTATAAATCGCAGGCATCTGACTCAGAGACATCTGATTTGTATTAAATCGCAACGATTTGTATAAATCAGACGTCTGTGTCTATGAAAAATGTGTTTGTATATGTATATGTTCTTTATGTTAGGCTAGAGTGGCGAGAGAGATTAGGAGAGAGGCGAGCGAGAGAGGGCATAGGGTGGAGAGAGGTGAATTATATATATATATATCGGTTAGATAATTGTATATATGTAACTACTGTATATATGTATCAATGATTGTGTTTGTATATCTGCATAAAAAAATTTGAATTTATATACAATTGAATTGAGTTAAAACATTTGTATTTGTATATCAAATGTCTCTCACTTTATACAAACACAAATTGTACATTGTATTTGTATAATTTGTGTTTGTATAAAGCGAGAGAGAGAGAAAGGCGAAAGAGAACTGAGCAGGGAAAGATTTGTATTAGTATAATTATAAGTGTATAGGACGGAGAAATATGTATTTGTATTTGTATATCTCTCGCTTTATACAAACACAATCACAATTTATACATTTGAGTTTGTATAAAAGTGAGAGAGGTGAGGGAGAGAATCGAGAGTGGCGAGCGAGATTCAGGGGAGAGAGGCCAGAATGGCAAAGTGTTTGCTACGAATTAGAATTAAATGAAACTGTAGTTATAGCATTTATTTTGAATTAATAGTTTGCTATAATACACAATTTTCTCAAAAAAAAAAAACAATAAAGACATGCATATATACAGAACGCTTATATTTTTATCTAAATAGATCTTTTATAATTGTATTCGGGTCAACTCACATGCCTCTCTCATTTTATCCCATCCCCTCTTCTCTTACAACATTTTGTAGGAAAACAAAGGAAGAATCTTGTTTTAAATATTGGGTTTTTGCAGATGATGAATTAGTCCAGTGATTGTGTTAATCCTTGTTATTCTTTTAACTTTTTGTTATGTTATAATAATTAGCTGAATTGATTCAGCTTTCCTCTGTCTGGATATACAAAAGGAAGCTAAAAGAGCAAAGACCCTGTTCCTTTGGGACTACTGCCTCAACTAAAGGTATCAAAATAACATGTTGTTGCGGTGCTAGATTTTGTTCTTCATTTCACTTTTCATAACCGAATCATCAAACTGAATTTTGGTCAAAATTGGATTTTCATGATAAAATGATCAATTTGCACTATCATTGGGTTAGAATTTCCAATCAATTGCAGATTTACTAGTTTTCATGTAGTCAAAATTGTAAAGTTGGTGGACACTAAGAATGCATATTGTTACATTAAATTAAAAAAATCTAACAGAATGTATTATTTCAGATTCTCCGGGAGCCGATCTTTACTTAATTGTCGATGCCAATGGTGGCCTCAATCAGCAGCGATCATCGGTATGTAATTTCATAATGAGTCAAAATGCCACTGTATTTTCCAAGTAATTTAAAACTACAAATTTGTTATAATTAATTTGTATTTGAGACCCCAAAATTTTTGGTCTAGTAGTAAGAGAGTAAAAACAACATGTTATCTGTAGGTTCGGCTCATGTCACAAGTTCGAACTCAGGCAGAGAAGTTAGTATTAATATTTACTGGAATATGTGTCACATTGCAACTAGCTTTACGTTTAGATCATTGCTAAAGTAAAATGTTGTTCTGTTTCTTTTCAACTTCATTTTTCTTTTTAAATAAATACCAAGTAAAGGTTTTCGACATACCAGGTGGCTCAAGTTAATTAGTGGCCCAAAGCCAAAAATAAATCCTAGCTTTTTTATTATTATTATTGAAATTCAAAGTTATTTCTTCTTTTAATGAAAAAGCTTTATTTTTTCTATGGTCTGAAACTTATGATATATCAAAATATTTTTTTATCTTGTGGTCTTAAACATGTCAGGTGGAAGTTAAATTTAAAAATTGACAAAAAAGAAATAAACATTCTTTAATGTTTCGAAACGAACTAAAAGAAAGACATAATATAATTTATTTTTTTGTTAAAAAATACCTAATTTTAGAAGCAGTAAGAAGACAGAAGTTATGCTGATTGCAGTTGTTGGTTTTTGGGTAGATCGGGGCAGTACCGGTTTGTTAGTTAGGTCAGTAATAGCTGATATAAATTGCTAAGCAGGTGATACGACATTCTTTTTGGTATTTCTTTATTCATTAATGTGAAATGATGATGTAGCTTAACCACCCTTATTGCTTTTACTGCAGATTTGCAATGCAGTAGTCATTGCTGCGCTATTGAATGCCACATTACTTATTCCTCGTCTGGAGTTTCACAATGTCTGGAGGGATTCGAGGCAAGTTTCCACATCAGTACTAACTAGTGTGTTAATCCTACCAAGTAATGGTTGAAAATTTACACATCTTTATCGCCTTTCCTATCTGATCTCAAGGTTCTATACTCTCTGAAACTACACATTTTACGATCTCAAGGACATCCTTATATGATGAAAGGATGTGCCAGACGGAAGAAGTGCAATGTTGTGTTGGATTAAGAAAGGTTTCCTATATTGCTTTCTTATTGAACTCTTCTTTCACATTCTTTGCCTTGTGTATTTCTAACCAAGGACACCTAACTGCTAAAATGAAATAGGTGTAGGGTGATTGAAGAATATTCCTTTCTATTTATCTTGTGAAATATAAATTTAAAGTAACCGCTTCATTTGCCACCAGAATGACTAGTGTAGGTTCCGTCTCTACGTGCTTCATTCTTGTGCAAGATTTCTCATGTTAAATCACTATTTCACGTTTGAATAACACCAATAATCACATCCAGTTGAACTTCTGTATTCACAAAGGTTATGTTTGTTGTTTCTGTTTTTGTCACAAAGCAGTGAATTTGGTGATATTTATGATGAAGACCATTTCATGTCCACCCTTAAAGATTATATAGAAGTGGTCAAAGAACTACCAGCAGAACTGATGGAGAGATATGATTCTAATATCAGCAATATTCAGAATTTGCGAGTTCAAGCTTGGGCACCTCCAAGATATTACCTGGAAGAGGTTTATCCTGTCTTATTTAAGCAGCGGTATGCAGTTTTTTGGTTTCTGTGTATCTAATTAATCACTTGTGTCGGTAACATTCCAAAAAAAAAATCTGCCAAATGACCACCAGAAAGCAGGTTGGGTTTCTACTGTCTTCGTCTTTTTCATTTGGAAGGAAAAAACTTAGCCCTAGGAGTACGCCAGATTTTTACCATCAGTATGTTTTTATTTGACTATTTTGCTGTCCTGGCAGCCAGAGTGAAAAGATGCATTACGTTGTGTTTCATTCTCAAATTTGTAATATTACGTATGCTTATGAAGGCTCATTAATATGGAATAAGATTAAGGAAATCTAATTAGCTTGTATTGTCTTAAAGCATGACACAAGACATCTTTAGAAGGGCATTGGTCGAATAGAGGGACAATAACAATCTGTAGTATTGTCTTTGAAGTCATTATTGATACAGAGGAAGTCCTTTCCGTTTTCTTTAAATGACACAGAAGGAATGTCTCTTAAATAAAGAGAAAATTGTTCTCTGTGTATATATCACTTTCTTAGAGTTGTCTCTTAGCATGGTACGTTTTTTTCAATTTCTAGCAGATATCACTGCATTTAGAATTTGTTTTTCAATTTTTAGTGGATGGCACTTCTTTCCTAGTAGTTAAGAGCTGGCATTGACATTAATATCACATTATTTTGCAGCAGACCTACTTTATTTGTATTCACTGGTTACTTTATCATACAGGGTTGTTCGTATTTCCCCCTTCGCTAATAGATTGTCAATGCATCTTCCATCTCATCTTCAGTTCCTAAGATGCTTTTCCAATTATGAAGCTTTGAAGTTCTCCTTAGCCATATCAGAACTTGCAAAGAAGTTGGTCAAGCGCATGATTGAGAGGAGCTCTAACTCTGGTGGGAAGTATATTTCTGTCCACCTTCGCTTTGAGGAGGTACACTCTTCTCTTCCTAGTTCTACTTGCATAGGATTTTCTGGAGGTCCAGTGAACCTGTTGATCTTCAATCTAATGATGAAACATCCATCTTATATGTGAAGGACATGGTAGCCTTTTCGTGTTGTATTTATGATGGAGGGCAGGTTGAAAAGTCAGAAATGGACGTAGTACGTGAGAAAGGATGGGGAAAGAAGTTCAAACAGAAATATCGTGTTATTGCACCTGGTCTCAACCGTAAAAATGGAAAATGTCCTATGACCCCTGTAGAGGTTAGACTTTATTTAGCTGTTTTCCTTCAAATAAAACTTGGATTAGAAAATGAATTTATCAGCGAAGTGACATGCTCGTAGGTTGTAAACATGAAAATATTGCACCTATAAGCAGTATTTCAGCCTCGAACACCAGCCAATCTTATTCAAAAATAAACTGTACATTTGAAATGCTTACAGAGCAGATCTGGAAGAAACTATCTGTTATGTAATACTTTTTAAACACTTATACATCAGTGTCCGTGGATGATAGGAAGAAATATTGTGTATCACTTTCGTGAAAATTCCATCAGCCTCTATGCATTTTATAAAAATGAAATATAACATTTATCTTGAGCTATCACGCTGAAACTGAACATTAAGTATAAGAATCTTTTTTAGTGGATTGGTTTCTCTTGTTTGTCATAGGATGTGGCTTATTGTTTATGCATAATGCAACAGAAAAGCATATTAAAAGGGCAAAAAAATGGTTATCTTAATGTGTTATATAGTAGGATGTGACACATTATTGGTTGGTCTGTCTTGTTTTATAGTCGGATGTCTTTAACACTGACAACCACAAATATCAGATAAGAATTCCTAGGAATTTGCTTATAGAGAAGGGATCTTGATGTAGGAAAAGTATGTCCACTAGCCTATTACTTGTAGCAGAAAATGAAGAATTATAGAGCTGAATGGAGCAATGATAAAGTATGTGATTATATGGTTGAAAGATGCACATTATTTCTTCGTTTTTGTGTGCCAAATTGCCAATTCATTATTGTCTTTTTTCCCTTTCCTATTTTTTGCTATTCGTTAGTCAACTCCAGGTTTACGAGTCGAGTCTTACATCTAGTACTTCGTTGTTGTAGGCTTGTAGCTACTCTTTTGTTTCATATATTTTTCTTTGTCAGGATAGGTTGGCATGATGCTCAGGGGTATGGGATTTGCCAAAGACACTCCGATATATTTGGCTTCTGGGAAGATTTACCAGGCAGATAGATATCTAGCACCTCTGCGGAAGATGTTCCCACTCCTACAAACCAAGGAGACTTTGGCAACCAAAGATGAGCTTGCTCCATTTGAGGTATATGTTGATGACAAGCCATTTCTTCAAGAAATAGTGTGTTGTACATCTAGACATGATTGACCGCCTGCCAATAATACCATCAAATGGACTAGATATTGGACCAACTGAGAAATGGATGTGTCCTCTGTCTATTATAGCTCTAACTAAACCTAACTTTCTTGGATAAGTAATTTTTTTTTAAGGGAGGTTCCATGTACATAGTTACTTACATTCTTTTAAAGCTACCATTTTCCAAATACTGAGAAAAAGTAAGTTAAAGAACTGAATCAAGAGAAATGCTCTCTGCTTAGCGAATCCAACTAACACGGATTTGCATCCAAATCCCAACAAGCTTGAGTTAGCAGTAGTATTGATTAGGTTATTTGAGCCCTTACTCATTTCGACATGTAACAGAAACCGGATATAAGAAGATTCTAGTCACCATGAATCATGTCATAGCCATGTTGTGTCAATTGGAGTATCGATTAGAGTTCCCTGTTACTAATTACTATTTTCTGGAAGCATTTATCTTATTCTTTGTCTAAATGTATAAACAAATTAACTTCGTTTTGTTCTTTTGTTTATTTTTTTTTTTTGTTTTACAGGGTTATTCATCAAGACTAGCTGCTGTGGACTACCTAGTATGCTTGTTTAGTGAGGTATTTGTAACCACTCAAGGGGGAAACTTCCCTCATTTTTTGATTGGTCATAGAAGGTACCTTTTCAATGGGCATGCCAAGACTATCAAACCTGATAAAATCAAGCTTGTAACTTTATTGCAGAACACAAGTACAAGGTGAGATCCTTTTCCTATAGCTTCTTCTCTTTCTGCTTCTCATATAACTGAAAACGAATTCCAGCTTTCCTTGCCTGTAAGCATTATACTTCTATAGGTAGAAATTTGATGTGATTTCATGAAAGCCTCAGTTGCTGACACTTCTTGATCTCAAAGGTAGAACTATATGATGCATTTTTATGCATATGAGTCAACTTATTTGCTCGTGAATCATGATATTATCTAGTTGTGAATAATCTAACTAACCTGCATGCAAAAAGTAATTATTAAAAGAATAAGAAGAAAAGATCAAGTTTCTAATATAACAAATCTGCTAATTCTGTTGCCTCAAGGAATTAGAATACACGTGATCATTTACCTGGATCAGGAAGGATTTTGTGCCTCCGCTTGAGCTCTAAAAGTCAAATCTGAGTGATGTCCTAGTTGAACTAAAATAGTTGAAACACAAATCAATGGTGAGCTTAAATGTGCATAATAACAAAGCAAAGGGCATGAAATGGAATGAACCTGCCCCTAAAATTTATCATTTCAGAATGTTTCCGAGGCTGAATCTACCTTGATTTTGGAACACGGCTGTTAGAATAGGAGTAGGAATAAGAATAGTACATAGAATCCTACTTGGAAAAGGATTGTACTATAGTGTATATCTCAGTGTACTAATGTAGATACAAAAATTAAAAAATACTCTTCTCCAATATTTTTCACATGGTATCAGAGCATCTACGATCCTGATAGAGAATCAAAGAGCTATATATTAATCTTGTTCCTACTCCTATTCTAACGACGACAAGTTCATGTATGAACCAATTGTAATGCATTTAGGTTGAATCTCGCCAATCTAGTATCATCTCTGAGTTCATTTCATCTTTTCACATCGCACATTCTCTTGAAGTGACAGGCAACTTCGTCTTAATCATCAACAGCACAACATCAATGCCTCTTTTTGTTTTTTCTCAACTGTTTTTTGCTTTTCTTAAACTGCTAAACAGCTGGATTGATTTCAAGGATCAAATGGGATCAATGCTGGCTGAAAGTGATCGGAAGGGCATAATGGTACCTAGAGTTAAGAAGTCCACCAGAAAAGGTTCTATCTATTCGAATCCTTTGCCTGAATGCAGGTGCCTTTGGGAGTCAAAAAGAACTACCAACCGTAGTAATTCATACCTCATGGTAGATCACTGAGATTGTTCGATATTTCTAAGTTTCTCTGATTTGAGCAGCCGAAGTTGATCAATTAAGTTGGGATCCTTTTGCAAACACCATGCTTTATGTGCCAATGGGGAGTGGTAGAATAGATCCATAGTTGCAAGTCCAACGTTGATTACAGGAATCGAAGATCGTTAAAGCATCTCGAGATTTGCCTTAGCCGGCGAGGCAAGACATTTGATCTATATGTAGTTGATATCAGTACCCTTTGTAGTACCTAAACTTCCACTTACTATATAGTAGTAGAAACTTTTTTGTTCTTTCTATTTTCTTCTTAGGATTTCTTACTGCCTTCACATTTCTTTTGGAAATTTGTGCTCGTCTAGTCTACCAGTTGTAATGCAACAAGTTTTCTACTGATTAAATTTCAAGATTTATTGTGCCAGGTGTTTCTACCTTAGCAAGTATCTTAAGGATTTTTGCAGCTTTACATAGTATTTGGACTGAGATGAGCTTAAGTAGAGCGACATGAACAGTAAATTCCAAAGTTTAAGAAATGTGTATTTAGTGGCATAACGTAAAACGTACCGTTTACGGCATGTGTAGTTCGATGCAAAATACAAGCTCTTAGCTTTATATTTTGCACAGTGAAGTACAAAGTATACTGAAGTTGAAATGAGAATAATCAGCCATTCAGCGTTTTTTTTACTATATAAGTTTTCAGGAGACTGACAAGTTCGATATGAAATGAAATAACCTGACCAGGAACCCACACACATGAGATTTAAAATTTACAACTGCAGCTACTTTATGGTTTCCACACATTTAAGCATTAATATAAATAAGATGAATGAATCTATATCCTAAACTCGTTATTAATGACTTACAAGTTACAATCAACATGTCCTAATTTAAGCGCTAAGAAATAAAGGGAGTTTTTGAATCTCAAATAATTAGTCCACACTAACATGAGTTGAAACAAAAAATTGCTTCTACTCTGTCTAGCATCGGCCTAATTTTTTTGTTTTCTCACGACTTAATAACATTTTGACAGTGAAAATTATTGAGAATTTGTTATGGCATTTGTTCGAAAATACTAAAAATAAAGTTTGCAAACAAAAAAAGGGTTGACTTCACAAAATTCTATTTGTTCAAACCATTTTTGTGCAAGGGTTGACCTTTTTTCCTAAAGTAAATTTAGCTCAAACAAATGCTTTAACTGAGTCACTTAACATAAACCATGCAGATTCCAAAGAACTAAAATTAGATTTGGCTAGGCCGGATGGATGATCTGAGGCTTACCTAGTTTGTTTTCCTCAGCTGTGGGTATTTACATAAACAACAAGAAAATACTAATTGGAGATTCACGTGCAATAATTTGCATTAGGCTCTTCAAAATGTTTGCATGACGATTATTTAAACTAGGTTAGTAAATAGGGTAAGCTGAGGAAAACAATGGATTTTCTAAAGAAACACACTATAACGTGTATCGTAAAGGGAACCAAAACAGAAAACATCCTCAGTGTTCCTGGTTTTCTTCATACGTCGCTATAACATACATTGTCCAGGATGAATCAAGGTGTCATTCTTGAACCAAAAAAACAGACTGGTAAGAAGAGGCCACCGAAGCTTACCAAGAATAGCAGTAAAATACACCACCATTAACGAAACCACCTGAAAAGGAACAAAAGAGCCACAAGCAGAAAATAGGCAAAAGATAAGAATTCTTTTTGACAAGATAAAGAACACAATATCCAAAGGAGCAGGTAGATAGAAATTAAAAAATGCTCATTTGAGGAAGCCAAAAAAGCACCTGCCGATACCACCCCACCATTTAATACAGGTTCAACGAAAGTCTCAGATTGTTAACATAGTTCAATCAAACAAACAAACAATACCTTCAGTACTATGAGCAAATCACATAACAAGAGCAACAAATTGGGTTGTATTTCAGCAGTCTATGCAAGTGTTCATGAAAAAGATTGGGCCTCTTCTATGATTGATATCCCGATATCCCAACGACTCAGATCTAGCAAATTGTTAATAATGAAAACATTTCATAGTAATTTATAACAAAAAAATCACTAAGTAAATAAATCTTGATCACCACCAGAAGCAAGACCAATTTCCCCACCACCACCACACACACAAACTAGGGAAATTTTAATATTGCACAGAAACAGCAAATTGGCTGAAAATACAATAATTAAGTACAAAATTAACCTGGCACATATTGTATGCAAGTATCTCCTATTTCATTGAGGGATTCATTAGTTCAATAAAGGTTAAGGTTTTTAATACAATGGGGCTTCACAAAATGTGATAAATCGGATGCAAATCTTGTTTAGTACACAAAACCAAGAAAAAATCAGGAAGTAGAACCTGACTCATCAAAGAACCTTGAGAGACCGGTGCAATAGCCTTTCAACATATAATACAAGGTTGCACCATCTAATGTTTCATCATTTTAAAAACACTAAATAATAAATCATCTAAGACATTTTTCCAACTCTCCTTTATGGAATAAATCATAATGTGTGGGGCACGATCAACAATGACCACCTAACTTTCTCAATAATCACCACATACTAAACATGGCACATTCACAACAATCCTCACTGAACACTCCCCACCCCTTCAGTACTTACCCTTTTTTAGCCCTTATCTGCCAAAAATAGACATCTTGAATTTGATCCCATTTGGTGTTTAAATGCTGGAAAACTAATTCTGGTATTGCAGGATAGCAAAGAGAAGGCCAGCAAGTATTCGATAAGCCTGTCTGCACCAGAAACCTTCTTGTCCTCAATTCAGGCAGTACTACAACTGCTATGGATTAGCCATTAACCTGACTGTTACTTTTTCACAAGCTATGGTTCTTCACGAATCTTCATCATACACCAAAAGTTAGCGAAAAGGTCTATTTACCTACTCAGTATGCTCACAAACACCTGTACTGGTTACTTATTTTATACCCACAGTCCATGTAACATATTGGAATGTGAGAGGATCCTACACAACGTCAAACTATTATGCCAACCCAGCCCCGAGACTCACTCAAGATTGGAAAAGGGGACAACCTGCAATGCTGCCTCAGTATGGTAAAATCATGAACTATCCATCTAGATATATAGTCTCAAATGAGTCTTTGAAACATGATTAGTCTCTTTTTTTACTCTCCATGCCTCTCTGCCCCACAAGGTAGGGGTAAGGTCTGCGTACACACTACCCTCCCCAGACCCCACTTGTTGGATTATACAGGGTATGTTGTTGTTGCCTTTCTCTGTGATCCACTACTTTTAACTAAAGTGTACTGACTTTCCAATTCATTAGTCCTTCTATCCCACGATATCTGATTGTCTCTGCTTCAGACAAACTAAAGAAAGTGGCCTTTGACAAAGTATGTGTGTATTACCTATGCACTTCTTTAAATTTTATGTATTACTTATTTATATGGCAAAATTTGAAACCAACCATTTTTTCCTACCTTTCAAATATCAACATTTATTTTGCCTGATAAGTTACGTGCAGATTAAATATAAAAGAGGGTAAACTAATCCTTGAAAATTACAAACTTCACAAAATTGTTGATTCAAGTGGATTACATTTTTGTCCGAAGTGATTAAAATTGATTCTTCTTCTAGCAGTCTGTTCTTTTAGAGTCTGTTTATAAATATTTTAGATAAGTTAACAATGAACATAAGATTTTCCGAAAAGATAAATACATAAATAGACTAGCATTTTGCTCAATTGATTACCTACTCAACGGCTGAGTCCAAGAAGCATATTCCCTTGCTTAGGCAAGTAAGCAACATTAGGAGTCTTAGCCAAAGTCCCAGCAACTTCTCTAGAAGCTTCAATCCTCCTCAACTCAATCAAACCCATTCCAGCAGCCGCAGTAGCATCTGAAATCAGCTTGGCAGATTCACTCTCTCCTTCAGCCCGAATAATTGCAGCCCTCCTCTCTTGCTCAGCTTTCATCACCACAAATTTCGACCTCTCAGCCTCCTGCTGAGCTACCTGTTTCTGCTCCACAGCCTTCGAAAACTCAGCTCCATACGATAAGTGTGTGATCGCCACATCATCAAGCACAATATTGAAATCCTTGGCACGTTGAATCAAACTCTCCCGTACAAGTGCAGAGACCTGTGGACGATCCGTAAGGAGCTGATCAGCGTTAAATTGAGCCACAACAGCTTTGAGCACCTCATTACCAATAGAAGGAAGGACTTTTTCGTCATATTCAGTACCTAGGGTTTTGAAAATGTAGGGAAGACGTGATATTTCTGGTCTAGAGAGAATACGTAGCGTGAGATTAACCATTTGTAGATCCTTTGTACCGGAGACTGAAGAGAAAACGTGAGGCCTGGTACGGATATCGAAGATGAAGGGCTTCTGAAGCCATGGGATCAAGAAATGAGTGCCTTCACCAACGGTTTTGTCAAGGACACCATTGAAACGGTCGAAGAGAACGGCGCGTTGACCGCCGTCGACGGTGTAAAGGGAGGAATTGACAAGTGCGCCGCCGAGGCCGAGAGTAAAAGCGGCACGGGCTATGTTGGTGAGGAAGGAAACAGCGGCTTGGCTAACCATTGTAGTTGAATGTAGAAACAGAGAGACAGAGATTTTAGATTAGGGATTAACAGAAAAGAATGGAGGGTTTTAGAGCAGAGAGTTTGGATTGCTGTGCAAGTAAACCGGTTTAACATTTTGGAATAAAGTTTTTTTTTTTTTTTTCTATTTACAAAATTAGATTAATATTTACTATCAAATGTAGCACTATATATATCAAATATATAAAATAACACTAGTTTTCAACCAAAATGTATATAAACTCGGCTTTGAATTTTGCTCACGATTTTATGTTTATGATTATATAGATTTTATAGAAAGTTTAGTTTTTTTTTTATTAAACTAAGTTATTAATTTAATCAAATTCATTCAAATAATACGTTTTTAAAATTTTTACATAACTAGTATTCCATCCGTTTCTTTTTATATGTCATTCTTACTATATATAGTTGGTTCGTAATGCTTGTCATTTCATAAAATCAATTCATAAATTATAATATTTTTTCTATTATCCCCTTAATAGTTAATTAGTATTGAATATAAATATTTGAACAACCTAGACTACTCCATTTGTCTCTAATTACTTGTCCATTTTGACAAATCAAGAAAAGACAAAAAAATTTACCTATTATACCCTCAATTAATTACTTTGAAAAAGGTAGAACTTCTTGAAAATCTTAAGTTTTTTTAATTCATCCACTTCATAATTAATAAGGGTAAAATGGTAAAATCACTATGTCAATAAATGTCAATAATTATTTTCTTAATAGGTGTATCAATTCAAAAGTGGACAAGTAATTAGGGACAGAGGGAGTAATACGTAATTAATGTTCATTGTAATTACATTATACATTGATTAATTACTCTCACTATTGCACTACTCTATAAAATCTGATTTTGAAAAAGAAATCTTAACAAACAAATTAAAAGTAAAAGACGGAGAAAAGTTAAAAAAATAATCTTGAAAGATGAAGCTTCAACAAATTTTATCAAGGAAGATGACACTTCAAAAGGTTTAAAGGATGTAAAAATAGAAGAGTCAACCAAAATTTGTGAAGGCTAATTTGAGAAAAAATCAAGATCCAAATAAAGGAGTTTTGCACAATCTCGACTTGAATAAATTTTCAGATGAAGGAGAAGAAGCATACAAGGATGAAGAATTACAACACACATTTAATACTATGCTAGAAAAATTACTCACGAAATTTTATTAAGTCTGTAACTTTTTTTTCTTGTGATACATAAAGAAAAAGTATCTCTTAAATTGAAATCTAGCATATTTATAATTTATTGAAAAGTTGGCTTTAAAAAAACATAAAATAAGGGTAGAATTGTAAACTTACTTAGATTCTTAATGCAAGTGAAATCTAAAAAGGTGACATATAAAAAGGAACAGAGCGAGTATAAACGTATTTTTCAGTAATGTTTTTAGGGAATATTTTATTTTTAAAAATTGAGTTGTGTGAAATATTGTGGTTAACGGTGTTAAGTTAAAAAACGTTACGATGAGTAACATTTTTAGTCCAATACGTTACTGTGAGTAACATTTTTTAAAACTTTTACAAAACTAGTATAAACTTATTTCTCAGTAACATTTTAGGGCATATTTTATTTTTAAAAGTTTAGTTGTGTGGGATATTGTGGCTGGCGGCGTTAAGTTAAGAAACGTTACTATGAGTAATATTTTTATAATATGTCACTCTAAGGTACGTTTTACACCTAAAATGTTACTTACAGTAACGTTTTTTAAGAATCCATTAACGAGCCATCGAATCTTGCAAATTTAAAACGTTACTCACAGAAAGGTTTTACACCTAAAATTTTACTCATAGTAACGTTTCTTAAGAATCCTACCTTAAAAACATGATTGTCAGTTACGACACTCCGTTAAAGTCATATTCCTCCATTTTCCAAATTGACATGTGATTATTGTAACACCTCAGACTTCGAGAAGGGGCTAGAAAGGACAAACGGGCAAGTCCATAAACCCAAAATGGACCGTGGGCCCTTCACGGCACCCTAGACAGGACATTTAGGGGTCCACGGCCCGTTAAGGGCATCGTGAGACCATCCAAGACTTCCCCTAGGCAGGAGTCACCTGGACGGTGCCTTAGACGGCCCATGGTGACTTGGACGACTTGTCTACGGGTCCGTACAAGTCACCCAGATAGTGAAGTTGCACCCAAAGGTCACTGTTAAGGACCACGGACGCCTAGACGGTCCGTGAAGCTTCACACGGCCCGTGAAGTCGCCCTTAAAAGGGACTTATCATGTTATGAGTTTTGGGTCAACTTCAAACGATCATATCTTTCAACACAAAATGAATTAGGTGGTCCATGACTTATCAAATTAAAGGTCTTTGAGTCATCTTTCTAACGCCACCAAGTTTGCCTAATTTTGAACCCGGAGTAAAAAGTTATGCTTGTTTTAGTAAAGCCCTATCGGGCAGGGCAACATCACAACCCACTAGACGAGCCATGATGCCTTAGACGGCTTGTGAAGCCCCTCTTGACAGTCACCTCATCAGTTTTAAGTGAGGGTTGTATTGGTCTTTTTCCATATGCGTTTGATACTTAAACTACGTCGTTTTACTTTGTCTAAGCCTAGTAATCTAGTTAGAAACTACCTAAAACCTCTATTATCCTAAAATCATCTAACTTAGAAAGAAAAGAAGAGAAAGAGGCGACAATTTCTCTCAAGACAAAGCAGAGCTCTCCTTCAAGTTCAGCCCCAAAATTCAAAAAGATTTCTTCGTAGTTTTTTTCACCAGGTATGTGAGATTTCACTAGTGGGTTCCTTTCACCCATTAAGTCCCTAGAATTCAGTCAAAGCTTCAGCTTCTCCATAAATTGTTCAGACCTAGGGTTTCTAAATCTTAGGGATCCATTATAATTTAGTTGTTATAGTTTCTATGATATTAATTACATGTTTCTTGGAGAATTAGTGTAGTCCCATGTATAAAACTTAGAAATCCTAGCATGTGTTAATTATCCGTATTTCATGAATTATACTTGCTAGGCAAATTAGTCAGACAATCATATGCTTGAATGCCATACCTTTCAGTATATGTATGATGCATTCTCAGATGATTATTAGTATTTTGAGCTATTCAGTATTACAGTTTCATTCTTAGCTTCATATTCAATTGGGAGTAAACTTAGCACCGAGTTGGACTAAGGTTTAGCTACCCTTAAGTCCCAGAACTACGTGCCCCGGTAGGTTTATAAGTCCCCTCTGTTGGGCATCAGTTTTAGTGATCACGTCACAGTCATGCCTTTACCCCTGGCAAGATATATTGGATCCTCTCGATGGGCGTATACATCGAACTCCACGTTTAGCTCACGTGATTTATGTCAGTTAATAGTATATCCCACAGTCAAATTCATGTTGCATTGACCATGTATTTAGTATTTATTTCAGTATTTAGTTCAGCATGTTATATCTTCATGATTAGTACTTGGTCATTGCATCCAGCTCAGCTTTCAGTTATGTTTCAGTATATATATTTCCATGTTCAGTTTCTATATTGTTCAGCTTAGCATATTTCCCGTATGCTCAGTACATTCAAAGTATTGACGCATACTTTTGCGCAACATCGTTGTATGATGTAGGTTCAGGCGTTCAGCATCCAGACTGCGCTTAGCTCGACTTCCGGTCCGTACTCAGCAGCTTCAGTAGTGAGTCCTCATAGTTCGAGGACGATAGACATGCTTTACTTTTCAGTATTCACTTTTCAGTTTCAAACCTGTTAGAGTTAGCTGGGGGCATGTCCCAGCAACTCAGATCAATTAGAGGCTTTCAGACATAGATTAGTTTCAGCTTGAGTTGTTAGTGTTGTTTTCAGTCATCACTATACTCTTCATATATTTTATATATTCAGACATGTTGGGCTTTTCCCCATATCAAATATTAAACTGTTTTTAGCTTCCGCACAATGCATGTTTTAATTGAACGTGTATAGATATGATATACCATGAGTTAGCTTGGGGTCACTTGTGACACTAAGCACCGTGTTGCGTCTAGGCGTGACAATTATAAAATAAATCTTGTTGTTAGGAATGTTCAGCATATACCAACAATATTCAGCTAAGTTTTTACTTGTGTGGCAATGATTCAGATGAAAATTCATTGTAAATAAACATTTTTAACATAGCTGTTTTGCTTGTAATACAGGATTTGGTTAGTATAGATATTAGATGGGTTGAATCACTTAAAAAAAAAAAAATAGCGGTAATAAATATACAAATTAACAAAAAGTGCTAAAAAATTTACCGGCATTAGTTAATTATCATTAGATCCAATGTTATTATAGGCTTTAAGAACATTTACAAAGAGTCTTAATTGCCGCTAAAAATACATAATTAGCGGTAATTAATCTATTGTCATTAATTAATTACCACTAAAAATCATTTTTTACGCTGCGTAATTGGTTTAAATGGGTTCATTCATATTTGGTTATGTATTTTCTTTGCATAGGTGGAAAAATAACCCAAAAAAAAAAAAAAAAAAACTTACACTGACTGAATCAAAATAAGACAGCTCAAAGTCTAACTAACTAACTGGATAGAAACTTCTTGAATTTCTATTGAAAAATATCACAATAAATTGTCTGATCTGGATACTCACCAACTAAAAGTATCCATTAATGTCCAAGATTCTTTCCTAGGTACCAAATAAACTTAACAAAGCAAAGTCTACATCCTTCTACCATCCACAATAAATATATATTCGTTCATCTCTAATTACTTGTTTATTTTTAGATTAACACACCTATTAAGAAAATAATTATTAACATAGTGAGTTTACCATTTTACCACTATTAATTATAAAGTGGATGAATTAAAAACTTAAGATTTTCAAAAAGTTCTATCCTTTTCAAAGTAATTAATTGAGGGTATAATATGTAAAAAAAAATTGTCCTTTCTTGATTTGTCAAAATAGACAAGTAAATAGGGACAACTAAAAAAAATAAAATAGACAAGTAATTAGGGACAGAAGAAGTATATGTCTAGCTAATTTGTTTCACCCCTTTCTAATGTATGGTCAAACAAAATCATACAAGCCTTTAATTCATTAAATTGATCGATCAGCGCAGGACTTAATTAAATTCATACAATATATGTCTAATTTGTATTCCCCTCAAATTGATCCATTGACTCTGAGTCACCATTGGTCATTGAATTTCCAATTTGGTTGGACCGTTGTGCATTTTGGAACTAACTACAATATAGTCTATTATACATACTGACTTAACTCTCTTACATCAACAGATCCATCGATACCCTCCATCCTTAACTAAGTGTCCGAGTTCGAACCATGGATTGAATTTTTTTTATAGGTATATATTCGGCACAAATTTAAATTAGTCGGATAGTTTTAAAAAGAAAAATATATAAATTAGTTGCTGACTATTAACAAGAGTTATTGAGCTCAAACCATGGATTGTAAAAATTTTGGCAGGGAAGATAATGGATGTTATACTAGGCAAATTTCGATTAGTTGGATGATATATTTCAAATATCAAATGTTTATTTTTTTTTAAAAAAATAATAATTAATCTCACCTAACAATGTTAAGTGTACTGTATAGATCAAAAAGAAGGGGGACGTGTTGCCTTTCCTCCATATACAAGGCTGGGAATTAGTGTGTGTTCTATACACCACAACACCTTTGTTCTGGCAAAAAAGTTGGCCTTTTTTAGAAAGTAGCGAGAGGTTCACTCGAATCCCCTCAGTAAAAGAATTACACAATATATATAAGGTTTTTTTAAAACTTTTTTTTATACGTATATATATATTTAACCTCCTAAATATAAGATTAAAGGTTGACTTGTGGTTGAGATTAGGGCTTGAGATTCTACGTTTCAATACATTTTTATTTTCTAAAACCCCATTACTGGACATTCAGAAGTTCAAGTCTCAACAATACATTTTTATTTTCCGAACCCCTATCATCATTGGACATTGATCAATTCAAAACAAAAACGTATATTTTTATTTTCCAAACCCCATCATCACTTCAACATTCAATTCAAAAGAAAAACGTACAAACTGTTTGCAGTATATATGATGGTCGAATCCATTAGTAGAAAACATAAAAGAGCAAAAAGACTAGAAAATCAAATTCACTTCCTTTGCACCTAATTAACACATACTCCAACCAGCCATGCTCTCCGCCAAGACTAACTTATCAATCGTCACTCTTTCACCAAACCTATAAGAAAACCTCAAAACACCTTGAGATTGAGCGGAACCCTTATGTACAGGACAAGTCATGACAGCACTACCTCCACTAGCATACGAATACTCGTATAGCTCCTTCATAGACATATGAACTTCACCTATATATCGATCCCCGAGCTTCCTCTTGCAGTACAACTTAATCACTAGCATGTCATTTGGATACTGGATCACCCACTCTGAGATTGTATACTTGATACTAAAGTTCCATGCCGGATTTATCTCCCCATGCTTGTCCGTTGGGGTCCGTTTTTGGGTGTCCGGGTTGCTACCTATGGAAACCCTAGCATGAACTTTCATCTTGAATAGCTTACGAACATCTTCAAGATCACTTGCTGATATTAGAGTTATTTCAAATTTTCTACACTCCATTTGTATAACTTTTTGTGTTTTTGAGTTAGCTAGTTGTGTGTTATTATATTTAAAATATGTGCTACTAATGAGTATTGTGGGGTATGTAGACAGAGGAGACTTTACTTGAAGGAAAAAACGAAGAAATGGGGCTAGTCTTCTCTATTCTTTGGACTTTTATTTTGTTTAGTAAGTTTATATTATCCAACTTTGGGTTTGGAATTTGGATAATTAAATAAAACAAGAGGGGAATTAGACTTGTTGTATACTTATAGTTCATTTTTATTTATCTATTATATTAAAGATTCATATTCAAATGAGTGAGGTGATTTATAATACTTCTTCCTCCGTCCATTTTTATTTGTCATGTTACGTTTTTCGAAAGTTAATTTGACTAATTTTCAAAGTTAAATTAGATTACATTAATTCGATATTTTAAACAAAAAAATTTAAATATTCAAAAACTATATGAAAAGTACTATAAATTCCAATTTTTTGCATATCAATATGATGAAAAAATACATCGTAAATGGTAGTCAAAGTTATTATCATTTGACTCTTAAAAAAAGAAATTATGACAATTAAAAGTGGACGAAAATAGTAATAATTAGGAGTGATGTAATAAAAAGATACTGGTAATTTTAGTTTTCATATTATTATCTTATTCTAATTTTGATCCTTGATCCTCGTGTTATTAGACAAAACACATTTGACATTTAATTAAATAGAATCTATAATGTTAATCCTTATACCTAAAGTTAACACCGTTAGTTTTTTATTTTCTTACTACAGGAAAGAAAAAAGGACTAAATATACTTAATATAATCCATACAATTGTATATATATTAGTATATTGTTTTGAATAAACTTTATTCCCTTTGATATATATATATATTTTATTTGTCTAGTTTAAAATTTTGATAGACGATTTATCATTTTATACTTTTGTTACCATTATTTTAAGTACTATATAACTCAATAATCAGAAGTGATATAGTGATCAAAAAATTTATTTTATTTCTATTTTTAAAAAGCGTGTCAAATAAAAAAGGGAGGGAGTAGGAGAATTAATTTAAGACCGGTGAAGAAATTAATTAATACATAGAAGTCTAGAAGATAAGAATACAGTGTAATAACTTATTAATAGTCGCCTAGCGGAAAAATCCTTTTGGCCAGAGAATTTGGTCAGAATGGTATTTTACCTATGTTATTTTATCTTTTTAAATATTTTTACCCTTTTAACTTTAATATCTTTTAACTAAAAAATGGAAAAAAGATCAGTTTATTTTAAAATAAAAAAAATATTATAGACTTTTTAAATTTCTGACCAAATTCTGACCAAATTTTCTGGCCATTTAGCATTACCATATATATATATATATATATAGTTCGTACATTTATATATTAAATCTTAAATATCCTTTGCTCTATCCAGAAATAGAACTGAATGATTAAGAAGAAATTCTTAAGATGGATGAATTGTAATAAGATGCAGACTACTATTAATAAAAAATGTTATCAGAATAAGAAGTTGAAATGAACATTTCAAATATTAAAATACAACTATATATTTATTATATTTACAAGTGAATTACCTTACTCTAGTCCATGAATTTAATATAGAAATTAGAATTGTATTTTTCCACAGTAGAAACTTCCATGTGGCATTAATTACTTATGAGATAGGGAAAGATTATTGTAGGACTACTACTGAGTCTATTCCGAATCCGTCCAAAGTCAACTTAGTTGAATAGTAAAACAAACCTTTGCTTCTCTTTCGAAAGGTTTTTGTCAAGAATTTAATTTGTATATATTACACAATTAAAGTTGAAAAAGAAAAATAAAATCTAAGGAGCAGATAATATATAGTCGTTTGGTGTGAAATATAAAATATAATAATTTTGGAATAAAATGTAGAATTATTTTATTTTACATTTAGCTGGAGGTATTAGGTAGTCCTTATATTATTTATCCCACCATTTATACGATAGTGATGAAAATAGTGGAATAAGTACCACAAATTGAGTTTCCGAGTAAAATGATCATTAATAATAACTAGACAAATTTGGATAACCATGGAAGCTAATTACATATAGTTTGATGACTTTTAAAAGAGAAAACAAAGTTGTGTAATACAGGTGGTTACGGGTGTTCACGGGTTGGTTTGGATCGGTTACTGGTCAAAACTAAAATCAAATCAACTTAATCGGTTTTAAAATTATCAAAATCAAACCAAACCAAATATAAAATATATTTATCGGTTTGGTTGTTATCGGTTTCGGTTTCGGTTATTCGGTTATTAACCATAAACAAAAATAAAAGAAACAATTCGTTCAAAACGTAAAAAAAGTGACAACAATCAATTCAAAACGAAAATAGTTAGAATGACTGACATTACATAACTTTCAATCATTGAAGTAACTATGAATAAAGTTTCAAAATTCATTATTTTGGCCTAGAAGGAAGAGATAGTGACATTTTCAATCTCATAAGAAATTGTCATAGACACTCATAAACGTGAAACCAATAAGATAAATATTCTCACCTTGGCATTTTTGCTTTCATAAATAAATTATAAATAAATTTTGATGAAAACACATATAAGATCTTTAAAATTGTTTATAAAAATAATATATTATGTATGTATAATAATAAAATATATGTATATAATTTGTCGGTTCGGTTTGATTATTTCATCGGGTTTTTTCGAACAAAACCATAACCAACCCAAATAATATCGATTTTTAAAAATCTTAAACCAAACCACACCTAACCCAAATAAAATCGGTTTGATTCAGTTTTTTCGATTTGAATCGGTTTTTATCCAAACCGTGAACACCCCTACAGGTGGTTAATTGCTTAAAGTTAAGCTATCATTCAAGTATTCTAACTCTATAAAAATTACTTCCCAATAGAATTATGATTTTTTTTTTCATAAATAGCATTTTATATATTTCGTCTCCTCCCATCCCTTTCTTAAATAATGTTTTCTATTTATTATTCGAACATCAAAAGGCAAGTAAAGAAAGTACTTATTATTAAAAAAGTATTTCCCATCTTACCAAACACCCAAGATCTTGATCTTTTTTTTATTTGCTTACCATTTGGTTCATTATGGTAATAATAAATTAAATAAAACAAATAAACTAGAAATGAACAAAAGGATAGACTTGACCAATCAGAAAGACGAGAGCTAATAAATAGAAAGCAGAAAGACTTTGAACATATCAAACCGTCAATTTGTTGTCTAGACCAAAAGGCCATAATTTATGAATTTTTGTTATAAATGTATTTATGTTGTAGTGAATATTTATCTTGTTTCTTCGAAGAAATGTTAGGAATTAGAAACAAAATGTCACGACCCGAGCCTACACCCTGGACGTGGCCGGCACTCGAGAACCATTGCTGGTCCCCAAGCGAACCCTTATCCTGGCTGACTACAAGCGGAAGACTAACTCAAGCATACAAAAGCTTAAAAACTGAATAAAAAGAATAT